>PVJI01015866.1:0-39874 GCA_004026765.1 Micronycteris hirsuta
TCACTTAGCATAATGCTCTCCAGTTCCATCCATGCTGTTGCAAAGGGTATAAGCTCCTTCTTCCTCTCTGCTGCGTAGAATTCCATTGTGTAAATGTACCATAGTTTCTTGATCCACTCATTTGTAGATGGGTACTTAGGTTGTTTCCAGCACTTGGCTATTGTGAATTGTGCTGCTATGAACATTGGAGTGCATAGGTCCTTTTGAATTGGTTTTTCAGGGTTCTTAGGGTATAATCCCAGCAGTGGAATTGCTGGGTCGAAAAGCAGTTCCGTTTTCATTTTTCTGAGGAAGTTCCATACTGTTTTCCACAGTGGCTGCACCAGTCTGCATTCCCACCAACAGTGCAGTAGGGTTCCCTTTTCTCCACAACCCCTCCAACAGTTATCCGTTGCTTTGTTGATGATGGCCATTCTGACTGGTGTGAGGTGGTATCTCATCGTGGTTTTAATTTGCATCTCTCTGATCAGCCCAAGTGGTTTTTTGATGTTAGTTTTAATTAAGGTAGAGGGTTTCACCTCTGGTGTACCTGGATTTAACAAATCCTCTGTTTTATTTACTTATTAAAAATTTCTTTTGTTTTAATTTGTTAGAAGGGATATAATTAATCATTAATTCATTGACAGAGAGCAATTTACCCTAGTCAAAATGCAAGATTAAGCACACATGATCATATTAGAGATGCACAAGTTCAGGTGGTGCTGTCTCTGTGTGGTTCTTCCTGTTCCTTCTCAAAATGTCAAAGGGCCATTCTTCCATAGGGAAGCCTTTTCTCCACCTGGTGGTTTGAAGTTTTTAAGCAGATGAATATAGGACATATAAGGCAGACCAGGTTTCTCATGACCCAATTTCTCTTCCCCCCTCCCCAGCTGGATCTTCATATTTTTTTTTTCCTTTTTGCAGGAGCAGCAGAAAATGAACATAGCTCAGGTGAGTTTAATTTTTAATAAACTATTTATTTTACAGTGGATTTTATAAGGGCTTAAGTATGTCTCTGTTAACGTGGAAAAATGGAAGTAGAAATGGATCAGAATCATTCAGAGAAGATATAGAAATACAAACAAAAATAGCAGAGTTGACATGTGGATATATGCAGATTCTCTGGTACTACAAATTTACCAAATTTATTTCTGAGGTTTCCAATATCTATGTCACAGTGTCAGACAGTGCTTCTTTAAAGGCTGACATTGGTGAGAAGATAAAGCAAACTAATTAGTCAGAGAATGTAAAGACAATTGAAGATAAAAAATAACCTTTGTTGTTTACAAGTAGGTGATTTAGTTAACAATTTTCCAGTAATAACCCTAAAGTAATATAGAGTGTTGCCTACTCATTCTTCAATAAAAGTAAAAGACTTAATGCTATATGTAAATTCACTCAATACTATTTTTCAGAAACTCAAACACAGAGGTTAAGACATTTTGCTGGTGAATCAACTAAATATCCTTAAAATTACTCTGCATTAATACATATTTCGAGTACCTATGCATGTATGTGGCCTTCTAGATTCTCAGGAATATATCGAAGCTTTTCAGAATCTTTGACATTTCATTCCCCAGCATTTCCTTTTAAGCTTCTTTACTGACCATTCTTTGCCCCAGCTGTTATCCATCACCTCAGGTAGCCACCAACTTAAACCAGTGCTAAAAATGTTCTGACAAATGCCTCTGAGTATAGGCTATTCACACTATGTAAGCTTCAAGTCAACCATAGCTCAAATAAAGACATCCTTGTGAGTGGGATCTTTCAGAGAACCTCCAAATGGACCAAATGATGACAGTTTTCTGGGAATGAGGTTTTGCGGGTTTTTTTGTTTGTTTGTTTGTTTTTGTTTTTTAAATAAATCCTAACCTGAGGACATGCTTATCAATTTTCAAGAGAGGGGAAGGGAGGGACAGAAACATCAGTGTTAGAGAGAAACATTTATTGGTTGCCTCTCCTATGTGCCTTGCCCGGGGACTGAATCCACAACCCAGGCATGTGCCCTGACCAGATACTGAACCTGCGACATTTCAGTTTATGGCACAATGCACCAACCAAGTGAGCCACACTGGCCAGGGTATGGGAATGAGTTTTGATGGAACTCCAACCCTCTCGCAGTTGCCAGGCTGCTGGTTGCAGACCTTTGGTTGTCAAACTACCACAGAGCTGGAGAGAGAGGGATAGGAATAGGGTAAATTATATGGACACAATATAGCTCTTTTTCCTGTGTATTTCCACAGGTGGCATTTGTTAACTTGTATCATTTTTCCCAGTTCTTTGCTTTTGTGGAGGAGAGAATTTTCTGGGATCCGTGTTTCAACATTTTCACCTATGTCACATGTTAGCTTAAATTTTTTAAAAAATCCAGCTGATTTTTATTAAACCAGATATTAAAGAGATTGGCAAAAAATGAAAAAAAAGCTGCTTTTCTCAGTATTGTTTTAGTTTTGGAAAATATAGTTAAATTTTATTTATAATGTTTAGATTAAAATAAATTTAATGAGAGGTATTCCTGTTCTTTTGTTTATTTGTTTTGGTTCCCAGGTGCTAGTATTGAGCTTCACAGAGGTGGCATTTACTCAGTAATACTGAAGACATGAATGAACATATAATTGAATACATAATAGTGGAAAAAACTTGTTTCTGTCCTCTTACCTCTTAATCTACTTCATATTCTATTTTTTAATTGTGATCAGAACACTCAGCAGGGGATCTACTCTGTTAACCAGAGTTTGTGTGTGCATTCAGTGTTGCTAACTAGAGACTCAATGTTACAGCAGATCTCTGGAGTTTCGTATTTCTCCCAAGTGAAACTCTTTGCTCCTTGAAGAGCAACTCTCCACTCCTCCTTCCCAGCCCCTGTGAAGTCCTTTGCTGTGGAAACTTTCCCTTTTTTCATTCTCCAAGACTGCTCTTCATGGTTCTATTCTTACTTTTTAGAAAAGTTCCCTAGCTTTGTGGCCTGTACTTTTATTGCTGTCTCCTTTAGTATTCATGGTTCCTTAAATGCTGTTTTTAGTACTTTGCTCAATTTCTACATGCTCAAGTTGCTGTCTGACTGCCTCTGAAACTTCAGTTAACCAACTAAATTGTTAGTAATTCCTTAATGCTTATCTTCACCCTAGATCTCCTTTTTGTGTTTTAAAACTATTAGCATATTAGTTTAAGGGACCATTGCAGCTTTACATTCCGTAGGCCTTTCAGTAGCAATAGGAACAGATCTGTCACATTAGAAATTCTAATATACTTTTTTCCTTTTTTGTCCCAAATATCAGTATTTGGCCCCAGCATTCAAGAAGCAGCCCAATATTGCTAGACTGGATAGCTATATAATAAAGTAGTTATCAAACTGGTTGCTGCTTCTGCTCTGTGATTATATCCCTATCATTGTAGCCATTGTTGTTACTTTAGTGTAGCTAGTGTTCTCTTACACTGGTCTCTCTGATTCCAACTCCTTGGTAAGTTGCTCTTTGCATGAGTTCCAGATTTATATATCTTATACATTTATTTATATGTAAGTTCATAGTTTACATGTATTCTTCCTTGCTACCATTATTTATGGTAATAACGTCCAAGGAAGGATTGAACATCCTAGAATTCTAGAATAATCACAATAATTCCTTGGGCTATAGAAGAAGAGTTGTAGGAAGTCTCTTTACACTGAATTCTTTTGTCTTAAAAAACGGCAATTCATAAATATAAATGAATTGTGGCACATTAAAAACCTTGTTAACTAATTTGAGTAACTCCAAAGTTAAAGATAAATTAGGTCAAAATATGACATCCATTATATCTGTTTTAAAGCCTTAAGAGTATATAGAAAAAGAGTTGTTCTCAAAGATATTTTATTTGTCACATAATTCTGAACTTTTGAACAAAATATGTTATTATAGGGACCAGTATCATTCAAAGACGTGACTGTGGAGGTCACTCAGGAGGAGTGGCGACGGATGGACTCTGCCCAGAGGACCCTGTACAGAGAAGTGATGCTGGAGAACTATAGCCACCTCATCTCCGTGGGTGAGCAGAGCTTACTCTGAGAGACCTTATCCTGTGGCTCCCTCTGGAATACGTTTCCTTTTTTTTTTTTTTAAAGATTTTATTTTATTTTTATTTTTAGAGAGAGGGGAAGGGATGGAGAAAGAGAGAGAGAGAAACAGCAATGTGTGGTTGCCTCTCACATGGCCCTCACTGGGGACCTGGCCCGCAACCCAGGCATGTGCCCTGACAGGGAATTGAACTGGGACCCTCTGGTTCCCAGCCCGCTCTCAATCCACTGAGCTACACCACCCAGGGCATGTTTCCTTTTTTTAAAAATTATCAGAACACCTAGACCCTTTATAGAGATTAATGTTTAGGCTTTTGATTAAGAGTCCTAAGTAATTGAAATCTTTGGAGAAATAGAAACAATGTTTGTGTCATTACTTTCCTATTAAAAACTACAAACGGGTACTTCTTGCTCTTGCTGTTGTATCTTTCTCTACCTGCAGAAACTAAAAAGCCCACGAATCTGGTCCATATGTACCCTCAATTGTTACGTTCACAGGGTATTGCATTACCAAACCCCAGGTGATCTTCAAGTTGGAGCAAGGTGAAGAGCCATGGTCCTTAGAGGAGGAATTCCTAAACCAGAGGAACCCAGGTGAGTGAGCTCAGACAGAAGGAAGCTCCTAGGGTAGTTAGCCCACAGAGGGAAGTACTTTGAAAGTTGTTTTTCCTTTTAAAAAGCTTTATTGAGGTATAATTCATATATCACATATTTCACCCATTTAAAGAATACAATTCAGTGGCTCTTATTATGTTCATGTATGTAAACACCATAGTTTTCTTCAACTTAGAGAGAAACCCCATACCATTTAGCTATTATTACCTCCCTGTCTTCTGGCCCATCCATTCCCAGCAACCATTAATTCACTTTCTGTCTCTGTAGATTGGGCCGTTCTGGACATTCTGTAACTGGAATCACACATTATATGTTTTTTTTGTGATTACAAGGTTAATATTTTAGCATATATTAGTATTTCACCCTTTTTATGGAAAAAATAATATTTCATTGTCTGGATATACCACATTTGTTCATTCATCAGTCAGTGGACATATGGGATTCTACCTTTTGGCTATTACTAAGTAATGCTGATATAATCACTCACAAGCTCACAAGTTTGTTTTGTTTTTTTTTTTAGGATTTTATTTTTTATTTTTAGGGGGAGGGGAAGGGAGGAAGAAGGAGAGGAAGAGAAACATGGGTTTGTGAGAGAAACATTGATTAGCTGCCTCTTGTGTGCCCCCACCTGGGGGACCTGGCCTGCAACCCAGGCATGTACCCTGACTGGAAATCGAACTGGTGGCCTTTGGGTTCGCAGGCTGGCCCTCAGTCCACTGAGCTTCACAAGCCAAGGCCATTTACAAATTTTAATAGGGATATATGCTTTTATTTCTCTTGAGTTTATAGATAGGAGTGGAATTGCTGGGTTTTATGGTAAATCTGTGGAATTGCCAGACTGTTTTCCAAAGTGGCTGTACCATATTACATTCCTAATGGTAACACTTGAGGACTCTTGATTCCTCCACATCTTCACCAGCACTTAATATCTGACTTTTTGATTGCAGCCATCCTAATGAATGTGAAGTGCTTAGTCATTGAGGTTTTGATACGCATTTCTGTATTAGTCAGCTAGGCTGGCATAACAACATACCATAGCCTAGGTGGTTTAAGTAATAGAAATTTATTTCTTACTGTTCTTTTTTTTTTAAATCCTTACCTGAGGATATGTTTATTGGTATTAGAGCCAGAGGAAGAGGGAATTAGAGAGAGAGAAACATTGATGTGAGAGAGAAACATCCATTGGTTGCCTCCCTGTATGTGCCCCAACTTGTGATCAAACCTGCAACCTAGGTATGTGCCCAGACCAGGGATCGAACCTGCAACTTTTTGGTGCATGGGAAAGTACTCCAACCAATTGAGCCACCCAGCCAGGCTACTTCTCACAGTTCTGGAGGCTGAAAGTTCAAGATCAGGGTGCCAGCAGGGTTGACTTCTGGTGATGCCCGTCTTCCGAGCTTATGTATGAGCACCTTCTCATATGGCCTTTCTTCTGTGCTCCCACGGAGAGAGAGAGAGCTATGATGTCTCCTTCTATCTTTATAAGGACACTAGTTCTGTAGAATTAGGGCCCCACCTTTATGGCCTCATTTAATCTTAATTATCTCCTTAAAGGACTTATCTCTAAATACAGTTACATTGGGGGTTAAGTCTTCAAAATACAAATTTTGGGGGTGGATGCAATTTAGTCCCTAAAGAGTTTCTCTGATCACTAATAATGTCACCCATTTTTTCATGTGCTTATTGGCCTTTGTCTAAATTAATAAACAATTCCAGGAATTTCAGAAATCATAGTTTCAGTATAATTCCTCAAACAAAAAAGTAAAATCATCTTAAGTGTTTTCACCGAAAGTTTTTGTTGTGAATTCATTTAAACAGGTAGTTTAACATAAAGGTTGACATAATTTAGATCAGGCATATTTCCCAATCACTAAATGTGAACAATTTGATCATACTGATTGGCTAAAACAGATATCCCTAAATAAGTATCTTAGAAAGATTATAATAAAAGAATGGTAAAATTATTAATGCAATAAAAATAAAATAATTTAGGGTTTAGTCTTCTATTAGTCAGGTTTGAATGTAGACAATAAATTCATTAACTTAAAAGAAGGCTTTCTTGTGCGAGAGCACAGGTTAATGTAAACCTTTAAGCATTTGAATGACTGCACATCAATGATATCAATGATCATAAAACCCAAAATAGATGTCTAAGAACTTAAAATTCACTTGGGTTAGAAGATCGTATTATACAGTAAGTCTTTATTAACATTGTTGATAGGTTTTTGGAAACTGACTTTAAGCATAATAAGGTGGTTTGGAAACCACCTTTATTATAGGCTAATTGATATAAACAAGAGTTAGATTCCTACAGCAAAAGCATTACCAGACTTCTAAATAAAGACCTAAAATACTTTCTATATTAAACATTGATATATGAGCCATACATACTTTTAAGAAAAATTAATCATTGTTTTCAGCCTGCTTATTCCAGTTCACTGTTGCAGGTGGCTGAAGCTTATCCAGGCAACTTAAGGTGAAATACCATTGTAGGGTGTCCTCACATACCACACAAACGGGGGCAGTGTAGACGCTTCAGTTCACCTGTTATGCACATCTTAGGATGTAAAAGGAAACCAGGATACCCTGAGAAAACCACACAGAGGAGAACATACCAACTGCACACAGACAGTGGCCCTGGCCCAGAATCGATTTTTTTCTCATCAGTGTTATAATGAAATGACATTGAATGAAAGGAAGTTATTTGAGGACCTTCTGTATTTCATCTGATAAAATAATAAACACTGTGGACACTAAATAACTATGCCTGTATTTCCTATAAATGATATATGTATTAAAGTGAACCATATATTTATGTATGTGTATGCTGAAATCAAAGGACAAGCCTTTCAGGTTCCCATGAAATAATCATAAGGTAGTATAAATATAGTTTTAGTCTAAAAAGAAAGCACCGATAAATTCACCAAGTTAGAATCACCACAAATAATATTCTCTCAACGTAGTTTGTCTGATAAATGTAGAAGCTAATGGTAAAGTGAGTAAACAAAAACATTGATATGGAAATTTTAAAAAGTGTCTCTTTTAAATAATGTATAAAAAAATTAAATCCAAAATTGCATGGCACTCATAAAATACTAAAAATAAATGCACATATTAGAAACCTTAGGATACAGGTAAGTTAGTGAACAGAGGTAACTATTAATTACACAAGAACAATAATGAGAATGTACTAATGAAAGTAGTAATAAACTGGAAAACTGAGAAATAAAACAATAAAGTGGATGAAACTTTAGCTAACCCTAACAAAGACAAAGGAAAAGATAGTGAAATTTTATATAAAAGTTCCAGTGGAAATTTTTAATAAAGATTTAATATCAAACCAAAATCCCATTCATAAAGAGGGATGTGGGAGGACTTGCTCTACCAGATATCAAGGATATATGTAAAACTCGGAGTAGTGAAGTAATATGCAATGGGATGGGGAGGGGGAGGGCTTTGAGATAGTTTAGTAAATTTGTGAACGAGAGCTCAAGAAAAAACATGCTTTATAGACAACTGGTTTTGGCAGATGGCACTATCCCCACAGAACAGTGGGGAAAGAATCCTGAAGTAACCATATGGATCAAAACAGAAAATAGAATTTAGGTGGCTTAAACCTGATTATGAAAGCAAAAGTAGAAATACTCTAAATGATGATAAGGAAAATATATTCATGACTGTGCTTTGGGAAGGAGTTAATAACATATAAAAAGCATCAACCAGAGGAATGATGTAGTAAATATGTTCCTTCCTACTTCACTCACTAAGTACAGATGGAAAGAAAAATGAAGATGAACTAGGTACATTGGCACCTGATAAAATACAGGGTGGTTAGTATTACAGAAGGCTGGTGGGGCCCTGATCTCTTATCCCTGGCCAGTATTAATGTGACAACTTTCTCTTTCAACTTCTAGGGATGTGAACAGAGGTTTAGTGAGGTACCTGGACTTCTTTTCACACTTGGCAGTAGTGAAGCTGCACCCCACTTCTTCTGTTGGCATGGTTTCAGAAAAGACTGGCTAAACTGAACATTAACTTTCATAATTTTCTTTTTCTTTTTTTTAGATGTTAGGTTGGTTATTTTGTTTTATTTTTACATAAACATTTATTTTTATTTTATGTTATATTTAATTTTAATTTTATTTTTTAAGGACCATGCTTTTGTTGTCCTGTCTAGAAACATTGGAACTCAAAGTAATGCAGATTTATTCCTGTGATTTTTTTTCCTAGAAATTTTAAAATTTCACATTTTGCACTTTGTGATCCATTTGGTGTTAATTTTTATAGAAAAATTATATGGTGAGGTATATGTCAAGTTCAAGTTTTTGGAAAGGGTGTTCAGGTATTTTAGCGCCATATGTTGAAAAGATTATCATTTCTCTGTTGTATAGTATTTGCATAATCTCAGAAAACAAATGAGTGTATATGTCTAAGATCATATATTTCTGTGACATCTTTATCTTTTATTTACTAACTTTATTACAGTAGCTTATTCTTGAAATTAGGTATTATGGGTTCATCAACTTTCTACTGTATGACTGTTAAAACAAGCTTCTTGATATTTTTTATATATTTTATTGATTATGCTATTACAGTTGTCCCATTTTCCCCCCTTTATTCCCCTCTACCCTGCACACCCCCTCCCATCTACATCTGCCGCCCCCCCCGCCTTTAGTTCATGTCTATGGGTTGTACATATAAGTTCTTTAGCTTCTACATTTCCTATACTATTCTAACCTTCCCCTGTCTATTTTCTGTTTACCATTTATGCTACTTATTCCCTGTACCTTTTCTCCCATTTTCCCCCTCTGATAACCCTCCATTTCTGTGATTCTGTTCCAGTTCTAGTTGTTTGCTTAGTTTGTTTTTGTTTTTTTTAGATTTGGTTGTTGATAGTTGTGAGATTGTTGCCATTTTACCTTTCATATTTTTGATCTTCTTTTTCTTAGATAAGTCCCTTTAAAATTTCCTATAATAAGGCCTTGGTGATGATGAACTCCTTGAACTTGACCTTATCTGGAAAGCACTTTATCTGCCTTTCCATTCTAAGTGATAGCTTTGCTGGATAGAGTCATCTTGGATGTAGGTCCTTGCCTTTCATGATGTTGAATACTTCTTTCCAGCCCCTTCTTGCCCGTAAGGTTTCTTTTGAGAAATCAGCTGATAGTCTTATGGGAACTCCTTGGTAGGTAACTCTCCTTTTCTTTTGCTGCTTTTAAGGTTCTCTCCTTCTCTTTAATCTTGGGTAATGTAATTATGATGTGCCTTGGTGTGTGCTTCCTTGGGTCCAACTTCTTTGGGACTTTCTGAGCTTCCTGGACTTTCTGAAAGTCTATTTCCTTTCCCAGATTGGGGAAGTTCTTCATTATGTTTTCAGATAAGTTTTCCATTTCTTGCTCTTCCTCTTCTCCTTCTGGCACCCCCATGATTCGGATGTTGAAACGTTTAAAGTTGTCCTGGAGATTCCTAGGCCTCTCATCATTTTTTGGAATTCTTATTTCTTCATTTTGTTCTGGTTGACTATTTCTTTGTTCTGGTCCAAACCATTGATTTGAGTCCTGGTTTCCTTCCTGTCACTGTTGGCTCCCTGTATATTTTCCTTTATTTCTCTTTTCATAGCTTTCACTTTTCCTCTATTTTGTGACCATACTCGACCAATTCTGTGAGCATCCTGATTACCAGTGTTTTGAACTGTGCATCTGATAGGTTGTCTATCTCTTCATTTCTTAGTTGTATTTTTTCTGGAGCTTTGATTTGTTCTTTCATTTTTTTATCTCCAAATGCCTGTTACATAGTAAGGGGCGGAGCCTTATTTGTTTAGCAGGGCAGGGCAACCATGTCATTTTGTTGGGACGCTGTATGTGGGGGAGGGGACGGAGAGGGAACAATGCCACTTGCTCAGTTCTCTGTTGGCTTTTGGTCACTTCCGCTGCTACCTGCCAGCAAATTGGGCCCTTTGGTGCTGATTCCCGGGTGGGTGGTTTTGTGTACATTCTAAGACCCTATGGGTCTCTCCAACGAACTCTCCTGTGAGTCTGGGAGTTTCTCCTGCCACCTCAATCCTCACATGTTTTTTCAATCAGAGGTTTTGAGGCTTTATTTTCCTGCACTGGAACCCTGGGTTGCATGGTGTGTCTCGCTCCCTAGTTGTTCTTCCTGGTTTATCTGCACGCACATGTGGGACCACCCACTCCACCAGCTGTTTCCTTATCTGGTTCACCAGCCACCACCTTGCCCACCCCTGTCTTCCAGCTGCTGTCTTGCTGGGAGTCCCCTCTGCCCGGCTGCCTCTCTCCACCCCTCCTCCTGGTCTGGATGAATGTTTCTTCTTCAACTACTTGGTTGTCGGACTTCCCTTCAGTTCGATTTTCTGGAAGTTGTGGTTTTTTGTTTTTAAATTTGTTGTTGTCCTTCTTTTGGATGTGTGAGTAGGCAGTGTGTCTACTTGCGCCTCCATCTTGGCCAGAAGTCCTCTTCTTGATATTTTTTAAAAAGCATGGTGGTATTTCAGCTTGATTGCATTAAATCTATAGATCAAATTAAAGAGAATTGACATACAAATAATACAGAGTATTCTAATCTGTAAATAATATTTACTTCTTTATTTGGGATTTATTTCATTAGTTTTAAGCCTACAGATACCAGTTTGTGAGTGTGTGTCGGGGGGGATGTTAGTAAAATGGTAAATTATGTTGTGTATCTGATTTCAAATTCTAGTTAATTATTATTTGTATATTACAGGCTTTTGTGCATTGGCTTTGTATTTTGCCTTTGTTGAAAACACCTGTTAGTTCAAGGAGTGTTTCAGATCTTTTTGTGATTTTTCTGCATAGACTTAACTCTGTATCTTTTATTTTTATTCTAGCCTCATGCATTGATTGGAACTTCCATTATAATCTTGAGTAGAAGCCAATACCTTTTTCTACTCCACAAGCTGTTTACTTTTGAGAGTAAACACCTTTTCCCCCCTAATCTTAGGATGAAGGCATTCAGTATTTATTAAGTATGAGGTTAGCTATACACTTTTTAATAGGTTTCTTTTATATTAAGTTAATGAGTGGATTTTGAATTTAGTGAAATATTTTACCTGAATTGATGTGGTTGTGTGATATTAATTATTTAGACAATATGATTTTTGAGTATTGCAACAGTTTGTGTTTTTGGGAGAAATCCCACTTGATCTTGATTTATTATTTTTATATATTGCTGTGTTCCTTTAGCTACTGTTTTTCAGTGTTTTTACATTTATGCCATGAGAAATATTGGTCTATAGGTTTCTTTTCTTGAATTGTCTTTTCTTGGTTTTGCTATGAGGATGACATAGACCCCCATAAAATGATTTATGAAATATTTCCTTATCTTGTATTTTCTCAAAGAGATTATGCAAACTTGGTATTATTTCTTTAAATATTTGGTAGAATTCACTAGTTAACACCATCTGTTCCTGGAGCTGTTTTTTTGAACTACATTTTTTTTTTTTTACCACATATTAGATTTCTTAAATAGATTTATTTAGGGTTTTTTATTTCTTCATGGTGAGTTTTGTAGTGTTTTGTTTTCAAGAAATTGGTCCATTTTGCCCTGGCTGGTGTGGTTCAGTGGTTTGAGCTGACCTACGAACTGAAAGGTCGATGGTTTGATTCCCAGGCAGGGCAAATGCCAGGGTTGTGTGCCAGGTCCCTGGTTGGAGGTGTGTGAGAGGCAACGGATCCATGTATCTCACACACTGCTGTTTCTCTCCCTTTCTTTCTCCCTCCCTTTCCCTCTCTCTAAAAGTAAATAAATAAAATCTTTTTTTAAAAAAGGAAGAATCTGGTGCATTTTATGTAAATTGTCTAATTTATGGGCATAGAATTTCAGTATTTTTGTATTATTTCTTTAATGTCTGCTGTATCTGTAGTTATATCTTCTCTTGCATTTATTTTTGATATCAATAACGTGTCTTGTTTTCCTCAGTTGGTTTTTATCATTAAAAATCTTTTCAAAGAATTAAGCTTTGGTTTGATTGATTTCTTCTGTTATTTTCAATTTCATTGTATTCTCTAACTTTTATTATTTTATTCTGCTTTGTTTAGATTTACCTTCTCTTTGTGTAGTTTTTAAAGTGGAAGCTTAGGTAACTGATTGGTGGGTTGTTAAAATGTTTTTGCTAATATAAAAATTTTAAGTTATGAATTTATCTCTTAGTACTACTGTAACTATATCCCACAAGTTTCTATGTTTTGAACAGTTTTCATTTTCATTCACTTCAAAATACCTTAATTTTCTGTGAGACATCCTCTTTGACCCATGGTCTAAGTGTATTAATTTACAAATATATTTATTTTTCAAAATAAGTTTGTATTACTAATTTCTTGTACAATTTTTCTATGGCTTGAGATCATACTTTATATGATTTCTTTTATATTTATGAAAATTTGTCTTATAGCCTATAATGTAGCCTGTCTTAATGAGTGCTTGTGTACATTGGAGAGTAAGGTGAATTAAGGTGCTTTTTAGTTTTTTGTATATGGGTTTTGAGGGTATGGTTTTTGAGGATGAAGTATGCTTTTTACTCTCAAAAAGCATACTTCATCATTTGTAGTATGCTTTTCAAGTAGTGCCGCTTCATCTCTCCTAGCTGTAATATTGGGTTATAGTGTATTCCTGTACCCTGCTCCTTTTTCTATACTTCTTGTTTTCCTTTTTTAACTCCTGCTTGTTATGAGTTGGCCACCAATACCTTGAGCCAACACATTTGTTGCTCTTGTCCACCTAGATTTTATAGAATAGATAGGAATATGGTTCTAGGTGGAATTTTGGCAGCGGCTGCTGCTTCCATCTCCCAGAATATCTTATGAATGGAAATTTCTCAGAATACTTTCTGATCTTTCCTATGAACTCTTGGTGTGGCTCATGGAGGAAAATGTACAAATGCTTTATATCTGCAGTAGGACTATAAGGAAGTGGTTTGTTTTTTTTTTTTACCTTCTTTTTTTAGGGGTTGGGGAGGCTTGAGTATGGTGGATATTGTCAGAAAGCTTGTCTGTTAGATCACCTTTTCCTCAGTTCTTAGGTACAGGTTGTTCTTGGCACTCTTTCGTCTTGCCTGTTGTTCACTTTTGACTGCAGGCTTCTCCAGCAGTCCAACACCCCATATAAGATATATGGGAAGCAGAAAGAAAATCTGGGAATTATCTGCCATAACAGTTTTTAAGGGTCAAAGTCTAGCTTCTTTTTATTTTGTACCATCTTTGTTATTTTTTTTTCCAGGGGTTTTTAATTATCAGAGGGGGAGGACCTGAAAGAATGGGGCTGCTCCATCTTGATTAGAACTAGAAATAATACCTGTTTTGTTTTGTTTTTTAAACAACTTGGATGAGCAGAGAGAGAGTATGTGTCTGTCTTTCTGTCTGTGTGCATGAGTTATTAATTTTTGGAAATATGACCAGAAACAATATAATGCATAACATTGAACTCCTCTCAATAAGAAATGTAAGAGTCATAAGATGTTTTCAATTTTTCTCATTTTAGGATATTGCAAAGTTGATCTTCACATAGAAGAGAACCAGGAAAAACAAGAGAAACCTCTGTGGCAAGTAATATTCATTGATAACAAAATATTGAGTAAAGAAGGACAGACAGTTTTAGGAAAACCAACTAATCTGGATATAACTTCAGATTTTTCAGGAAAAATGCCCTATAATTGTGACTTGTGTAGAATGAATTTGCCACTTGTTTCTGACTTAATTATTAGTGATAGGAACTATTCAAGAAAGAAGACTGATAATATAAATGTTTGTGAAAAGTTGCAGCTTTATGTTAAACATGAGAAAACCCATACTGGAGAGAGGTCTTACAAATATAACAAAAATGTGAAAGGTCATAAGAAAGGTCATCAGAAATTCGGAACTCTGGAGCAACCTTTTGAATGTAACGAACTTGGAAAAGTTTTACATGGTGACATTGCTGTCTGTGTTACTGCCAAGAGTTCTCTAACAGGACAGGAATCCTGTAAGGATGATGACTTTAGGAAAAACTGTGATAAGGCAACTCTACTTAACCACATAAGAACTGGCACAAGGGAGAAATGCTTTGATCTAAATGAATGTGGCAAAACCACCATTGTGGAATACAATAAAGTTCACATGGCTCTGACCCACTATGAATTTAATGAAAGTGGAAATAACTTCAACAGGATTTCACCCGTTGTTCAGCCTCAGGGAACTGTTACAGGACAGGGTTCTTTTGAAAGCAGTAAATGTGAAGAAAACTTGAGCCAAAGCGCAGCCCATCTAGTATATCAGAAGATACAAGCTGGTAATAAATCCTGTGTTTTTAGTAGATGTACAAGTTCTTCCTACCAGAACTTAGACCTTATGATACATCAGAGAACTCAGGCAGAAGAGAGATTTTACCAATGTTGTAAATGTGGGAAATCTTTACATCAAAACTCACTCCTCAGTGTACATCAGGGAAGTGACACAGGACAAAAGTCACTTGAAAGTAATGAATGCAGTAAATTCTTTTACCAGAAAGCACATCTCATTTACCATCAGAGGATCCACTCAGAGGAGA
Source organism: Micronycteris hirsuta (assembly GCA_004026765.1). NCBI lineage: Eukaryota > Metazoa > Chordata > Mammalia > Chiroptera > Phyllostomidae > Micronycteris > Micronycteris hirsuta. The sequence goes on from PVJI01015866.1 coordinate 15,203, forward strand.
AAACCTGTGAATGTGAGGAATGCAGGAAATCCTTTTGTTCAAATTCGCACATCATTCATTATCCTGGAACTCATATGGAGGTGAGTCTCTATGAATGTAATGAATGTAGAAAAACTTCATGTCAGATGCCAAACCTCAGTGAACATCCGACAGTTCACCAAAAGGAAAAATTTTGTGAGAACAATGAGTTTGGGAAGTCTTACAAGAAGTCTGCGCTCTTAGTACACCAGAGAACACACACACAGATTAAACTCTATCAAAGTAATGAATATGGGAACTCATTCTCCAGTATAGCACAACTCAAAGAACATCAGAGAAGTCACACAGAGGATAAAACATATGAATGCACTGAATGTGGGAAAACTTTCTCCAAGACACCACATCTCAGAGCACATCTGAGAATTCACACAGGCAAAAAACCCTATAAATGTATTACATGTGGGAAAAGTTTCTCTAATAAGACACACTTCCGTGCACATCAGAGAATTCATACAGGAGAGAAACCATATGAGTGTAATGAGTGTGGGATAACATTTGCTGATAATTCAACCCTCAGGAGACATGAGAGACTCCACACAGGGGAGAAACCCTATGAGTGTAATGAATGTGGGAGGTCTTTTGCCCATGTATCTGGTCTCAGATCACATCAGAGAATTCACACAGGAGAGAAACCTTATGAATGTCATGATTGTTGGAGATCTTTTGCTCATAATTCAGCCCTCAGAGCACATCAAAGAATTCACACAGGAGAGAAACCCTATGAATGTAATGGCTGTGAAAAAACTTTCACACATAATTCAGCCCTTAGAGTACATCAGAGAATTCATACTGGGGAGAAACTGTATAAATGTAATGAATGTGGGAAAACTTTTTCTCAGAAGACTCATTTCAGTACACACCAGAGAATTCACACAGGAGAGAAACCCTATGGATGTAATGAATGTGGGAAAACCTTCTCCAAGAAATCGTACTACAGTGGACATGAGAAAGTTCACAAAGGGGAAAAACCTTATGAATGTAAAGAATGTGGGAAAACCTTTGTCTATAAAGCAGCCCTCATAGTCCATCAAAGAATTCACACAGGAGAGAAACCCTATGAATGTAATGAATGTGGGAAAACTTTTTCCCAGAAGACACACCTCAGTACACACCAGAGAATTCACACAGGTGAGAAACCTTATGAATGTAATGAATGTGGGAAAACTTTTTCCCAGAAGTCATACCTCAGTGGGCATGAGAGAATTCACAAAGGGGAAAAGCCTTACAAATGTAAAGAATGTGGGAAAACCTTTGTCTATAAAGCAGCCCTCATAGTCCATCTAAGAATTCACACAGGAGAGAAACCCTATGAATGTAATGAGTGTGGGAAAACTTTTTCCCAGAAGACACACCTCTGTGCACACCAGAGAATTCACACAGGTGAGAAACCTTATGAATGTAGTGAGTGTGGGAAAACTTTTGCAGATAATTCAGCCTTCAGGGCACATCAGAGAATTCACACAGGGGAGAAGCCTTATGAATGCAATGAATGTGGGAAAACTTTCTCCAAGACATCACACCTCAGAGCACATCTGAGGACTCGTGCAGGAGAAAAACCATATGAATGTAATGAATGTGGAAAAACTTTCTCCCAGAAGTCATATGTTAGTGCACATCAGAGAACTCATACAGGGGAGAAACCCTATGAATGCAGTATATGTGGGAAACCTTTTGCCCATAATTCGTCCCTCAGAGTACATCAGAGAATTCATACAGGTGTCAAATCCTATGAGTGTAAAGAATGTGAGAAAACTTTCTTCCAAAAGTCACATCTTATTGCACACCAGAGAATTCACACAGGGGAGAAACCTTATGAGTGTAATGAATGTGGGAAAGCTTTTGCCCAAAATTCAACTCTTAGAATACACCAGAGAATTCACACAGGGGAGAAACCATATGAATGTGAAGAATGTGGGAAAACTTTTGTCCGTAAGGCAGCTCTTCAAGTACATCACAACAGAATGCACACCAGAGATAAAACCCTTTCATGTCGTGAATTTGAGAAGTCCTAAAGAAACTCATACCTTATTAGGTAACACAGTGGAGAAGCTCATGTCACATAGGCTGGTAAATTTTGTCTTTTTTTTTTTTTTTTAAGTATTTCCTTTTCTAGTAGGCACAAATTTGTCTAAATTCTTTTTCTGGCCTTCATCTGGGTGGGGCTGGTCATAAAATAGGACACTATTACATTTCAGCTAAGTTTGGCTTTAAAGAATCAGCTTACATTCTTCCTATTCTGTGTTATACCGGAGTGGAGAAATTTCCATGGCAGACTTGGGGCTATGTATTGAACATAGAGCACAAGGTGAAAGAAGTTAAATTCTGAATAATAGTGAAACAATTCTCCACTAACAGGTGTCCAGTGTTTTTTTTTTTTAAACAGGAATTAAATTTGTACTGTGTTGAGTTCTTAACAGATTTTAGTCTACTGGTTAAATGCATACAGTTTAGCAAACTCTATTAGAATGGGGTGAAACCTGTCAACCCAGGGTTGTGGGTGTCAATTTAGCACCAACAGCAGTCCTCAATCTGGGGTATGGTGAAGAAGGAAACTATTCAGTACAAGCAGTGATACAGCATGGCTGTGAAGACAACACTGCTGTGGAACAGCTCAGTTGTGCTGCAGCACAGCTGTGAAAACAGCCTGGCTGGGAGGCTGCCATGGAGCCAGGCTCCTCTTTGGCTAGGCAGCTCCAGTCTACCCCACAGTGGTCTGCTGGTCTGGTCTGCTCTGCTCCACTCCATGCTAACCTGCTCCACTGTGCTCCAGGGAGACATCCTTGATGTTTCAGCGCTAGCCAGGAAATGCAATCTTTATTCTTTGGTGGAAAGTGCACTCTAAGCCAGAGGGAAGCTGGCTTATATGGACACAAATCCCTACCCCTGGTCCCTAGTTGGTCCTCATGCAAATGAAGAACCCAAATCCTCAGTTTGGTCCAAAGGCACTCTCCTATTGGTCAGAATAGAGCTGCTCTGATTGGATAAGGGAAGTTTCAGTCCTGTTGGTTGAAATAGGATTCCAGGAAACCTTTGTAAGGGTTTGCTCAGATGGCAGAAACACAGTGATGGCAGGCAGTTCAATGCAGAGGCTCTCCGTGCAGTGTAGTTTGTGTGAGAGACAGCTGGGCAGAAATGGCTGCTAGACTCTGCTGTTTATTTTTATTTTATTTTTTTATTTGAGCTTAGTTGTCCTTTTGCCCTTCCCGGGTTCACCAACCATATAAGTATCAGAAGACCTATCAGAATTGAACCAGTAAGTGCATCAGAGACTTCATTCACATGATGAAGGCACCTTCTGTCAATGTCCTGAATGATCAGATGACCTTAAAAATGAGAGAAATCTCAGGGAAAACCACAAAAGCCTTTACTTCTAAGTGAACTTCATCAAACATCAAATAATAAGATTGGACTAAAATGCATTTTGATAAATGGCATTTTAACACGTTGACTATGTGTCAGATAATTATTTTCTAAGGAAATGTATCAGTTTCAGAATTGTAGGTAAAATCTTCAACCAGAAGTGATGTACTAAAACTTGTTTGTAAGTTTTATAGAAAATATTTGAGAGTATCTATGCACGAACTCATTGTAGAAATTTGAGAGATGGAAGAATAACTTCTGTAGACAACACCAATAAATGTTTGTGACTAGTTTCTGAGCTGTGTGGTCCATATGTGAGTCTATGTAACAGAAGAAGGCAGTCGCCAAATGCGCTGTGACCTGTTCACTTTTCTTTTTCAAGTGACTGTCGACATGCTGCTTCTGTTGGCTTCTCTCAGCTTGATGATGTTAAATTTTGGCCTGTCTGGTATGTCTGAATATTGGTCTGGCTCTGTTTTTCTAGGACCATAATACTTTTCAAGGATTCTTTGTGTGTGTGTGTATGATGAATGTTGATGCTTATATGCTCTCTGGACTTCATTTTATGCCATTTTAGTGGTTCATTTTGCACTAATTATAAAGCAAGTCTTAGCTCTCTTGTATGCATGTACCCTGAGCATCCTGTATAGGATCTTTTCCCAACCCTATGATACTGCAGCATTGCAAACTAGTTAATTTCTATCCTGCTTGGAAAGCAGATTTTAGAGTTGGAATGAAATCAGGGCTATTTTTCTATCAGGAACACCACGTTGGTATTGGAAAAAGAAAAATCCTCTTTGGGAAGCAGTGTAGTGTAGTCTTAGCCAAGAGAATATTTGGAAAATCTGCCATAATTTCAGGCTACATGATTTGGTCAGCACAGAGAAGGAAGTAAGTGGAATTCTTATTTTTAAAACTTGGAACACTAAAATTTCAACTCTGGGCATGTTGCTTTCTGCAAGTGCAATCGGGTAGATTGAGTATGTGGACAATAAATTAGTTGATGACCTGAGTAAATCCTCTGTTCCCTATCTCATATTGATACTGTGTGAAGGAAAATAATGGTATGCTTTTAGCATTGATTGGAGAACAGCTATTTCTTTGACACTGGCTTATCGCTTACCTTAGTGGCATTACTGCCACAGAAAAAAAAGGGCCAGGAGTAAAAGGTCACCATTGGATAAGGCTGTATCATAGTACTACTGGGGCTATCACACCAGAGACTTGACCAGCACTCCTGGTGACAGGAGAGTTGCAGAAGCTAAAAGAATGTGCTTGCCCCTCCCCAGTCTGACATTTCAATGCAATGTGAACTTAATTGCGTGGTACCAAAAGGGAAATGAGTCAAAAGACATCTCTTTTCTGTATGCTTGATTTTTTAAAAAACTATTGATTTATAGAAAACTAATGGAAATTATCTAGCCTGGAGCACTTTATATTTTTAAAAAGTTAATTTCAGTCTAGAATAGTTGTAGATTTTTAAAAAAGCTAAAATGATTATTCCTGTGTATTCCTCACACAGTTCCTCTTGTTGATATCTTTTGTTACTATGGTACATTTGTCATAAATATGTAACATTGATGCATTCTTAACAAAACACATTATTTTTCAGATTTCACTAGTTTTTCTCTAGTGTTGTTTACTCCAAGATTTCATCCAGGATACCACATTACATTTAATTTTCATGCCTCCTTAGCTTCTACTGGTGTGTGACAATTTCCCATACCTTACATGTTTTTGATTAACCTGACAATTTTGGGGAGTACTTGTCAAGTATTTTGCAGACTCTCTCAATTTCGGTATCTGATATCTTTTTATGTTTACTCTGGTGTTACAGATTTGTTTATTTTACAGGAATATTACAGAGGTAAAAATACTATTCTCATCATATTAATAGAAAATGCTGTCAGCCTGAATGATCACTAACAACGCCAAGCTTGATCATCTAGTTGAGACAGGGTCCCCCAATTTAAAAGCATGTATGGTAAGCCCATGTTTGCTACTTGGTAAAAATTTCTTTAATGAATTATTAGTTTATCAAATTGTACATAAAATAAGTTCAAAATCTTTTTTATATGTTTCTGATTTTCATGTTGGAAACAATATAAATAGGTTTAAAACCTAAAACATCCAGAATTTAAAAATAGCCTCAAGCTGATCCAGTTCATAGTCCCACATTTTGGATTTTAGTGCTTATTGGAATATGAATGAATCATTGCCCTTTTCTTTGTTCCCCAGGATTTAACTTCAGGATTTTCTTTATCCTTATATCTCATCATGGAAGTAGAACCAACCTCTTCCAAACCTCTTAATCCTTGGAATTTGGACTTTGAGTGATGAAAGGACTGAAAGTTTGCATTTTATAAGCCAGTCAACCCAGAGGCTATTACATTAACCCAGAAAACAACAGTAGATACAAAGAATGACCAGCCACGATAACTAAGAAATCTGTGATGATAGGACAAATAAGTCAGGCTTGACAGTAAGATGGGCTATCAAAAGTCAAATGCCTGCATAGGGTCCTTTTTTTTTAAGCATTCATAAATTGTATGGTACTAGAATGAAGATTTTAAAAGGAATGGGTGAGTTATTAGAAAAGTTAAGTTTGGGCCTATAGGCCATGAGCAGAAGATGTAATGAGATAGATATATAAAAGATCAGGAGTAGGTGGTCATTCCCAGATAATAGCTTAATAGATAAACTAGGGAAGGATTATAGAGCAGAAAAAATTAGTAATGAAGCAAGAACACATGGACATACATTATTGCACACATACATTGCATACCATCAGATAAAAATGTGGATGAAAATCTAATAGGAACTCCTGTAAAAGCAACACCTCTGAGGGAGAACTATATTGATTAGAGTACATGTGGAAAACAGTTCAATTGATAACATGCTCTTAAAACAGGCATGCACCTCTGGTAGAAGAATGTAATCATGTCCTCGTGATAAACAGGAGTAAGATTTCATTGTTAGACTGCTCCGGGAACCAAAGAAGTTTGTTGGTGGCCAGAGTGCACTGTGAATTCAAGTGAAATAGAAACCAACAAGCACACTATAAAAGCATAGAAAATAAGGGAAGGAACAAAAAAGACCACTGAATAAACAACACACACAAAAAAGAACTAGATTATACGTGCCTTATGGATAGATAACTCATGAGAGAGAAAAAGGTTATACATTGGGAAGTGGCCACAAGGCCTAAAACTATAGAACTGCCACATTCCAAGGAATGTGTTGCACTAACAGTGACTTGAAGTTAAGTGGAGTTAAGTTGCTAAAGAAGACTCAGGTCCCAAAATGGCAACACTTACAAATTTAAAATTTATCAAGAAAGAAGGGTGCATTGCATCCTAGCCAAAGGCTGCCACATAGCAAAGGGTCTGGGTAAGGGCCATGCACAAGCTCCCGCTTTTCTCCATTGTACAGACATGATTTTACTGTCAGGTAAGAACCAAACATGCACAGGACTCCCCAGAAGCCACAAATTGGTTTACTGCTGAGATTTCTTCTATTGTGCTAGAATATGGAAGGCGTATAGAATGTAGAAGGCATATTCTTACGAGGTAACTGGCTACAACAGCAGAGGACTCTGAAGGTCTTAATGGGAATGGGTGTAAATTATCAATTGCACTCTTATCAATAAATACTGCTGATAAATTGTTAAAACATATCCCAGAATTTCTTCGATCCATGGTTACAAAGAAACACTAGTATTTCATTCCTTGACTAATGAATGGTGATGTACAGATATTTTAGCTTCCCAGAATGTTGGACTTAATCCCCCTGAATTTTGGTCAAAGCCTTTTACAAAAAACCCACCACTCTTGTTTGACAGCAGTCATTTGCCTTTCAACAACGTGTAATCTGATAGACGAAATACACATACACATTGCAGAGAGTTGTAGTAACCAGTGAGGGCTTATATAATTTAAACTGTCTTATAATGCTGGCACAAATCGTCTCATGTTTCATGTTTTTACATTTTCCTTTTTTGGGGGGTGTTTCCCTGATCTATAGCTATCTGAACTTTATGGTATACATCTATTGAATAGGTAAGAATTCTAATCAATCTATCCTTTAAGTCTAAATCTTCTTTAAGCCTATTCTGTTCCATAGACATAATGTTTTGTAAAATGAGACTCAAAAGAAAGCCACATTGGTATTCTTTCACTAGGTATCATCTACGCTCTGATCTGTTTATAGGTTAGTAAGGACATAGATCAATCCTGAAAGTATGTTTATTAGATTGGCCATTGTATTGCTTATTTTTTATTTAATTAAAAGTGGAGGAAATGTTTGCAGCCTTTTGTCCTAAAAGGCATCTGAGTCTAAACTAAGAGTATATTTTTCACTTGTTCTAAGTCTCTCTTAAGGCACCAATGCTATCTTAGATTATTTGCTTTTTTGACATCCATTTATTGGCTCCCCTCCATTGAGCAACAATCTCACATTGCCTGCACTTACCATAATGTAAAAATCAACCTTCCCTCTTGAAGTCACTGATAGTGATGGTAGCAAAATGAAGTGATCAGGGCTTCCTCTTTGGGCCATTCCCAGTCATATCGGGTTGGGTTGGATAAGTACAGAGAAATATGGCTCTCCTACCTACTAGGTAACAAAACATTTGTACAGTCAGGTTTAACTTGGTAATACAGGAGATTGTTCGTCTAATCAGTCCCTTTGGAATTCTTGCCATTAGTCAAAGTAATAGACATAGTCTCTGGTTTTGGGATGTTTTGAACTCTTGGGCCTTAATTTTAGCCCCATTATAGGACTTCCAGATCTGCTATTGAAAAAGAAAATTGTTGGAAGTAGGAATGATTTGTATGTGAATTCCTTTTTCATCCCCTATCCTATAGGCTGAATGTTTGTATTTCCCCAATATCCATATTTTGAAGCCCTAGTCCCCAATGTAATGGTATTTAAAATGTGGGACCTTTGAATATTTATAATGAGCACTTATTAAACACATACATAACAGACATTATAGCAGGTATTGGGAGTATGCTTTACCCATGTGGATCTTAGAATCTACTTGGAAAAACAGTATCAATGTATGTGCTGGTTGTCACTGTGCAAGGGATACTTCTCTCAAATTTAATGGATTTTTTATATTTCAGTGCAACAAAAATGGAGTTAAATTAGAAGCTAATAACAGAAAGCTCTCAAAAATTCCTTCACAAACTTGAAAACCAAGTAAAACACTTATAAATAACTCATGAGTTGAAATAGAGCTAAACAATTAAAAAGTATTTTGAGCTGAATGGAAACAAAATGTACACATTTCAAGATTCGTGGTATCTCAGCAGCGGAATTGCTGGGTCAAAAGGCAGTTCCATTTTTAGTTATCTGAGGAAATTCCATACTGTTTTCCACAGTATCTGCACCAGTCTGCATTCCTACCCACAGTGCACTAGGGTTCCTTTTCTCCACATCCTCTCCAACAAAGAACCCTGAAACACCAATCCAGAAGAACCTATGCACCCCAATGTTCATAGCAGCACAATTTACAATAGCAAACTACTGGAAGCAATCTAAGTGCCTATTAGTAAATGAGTAGATCAAAAAACTATGATACATTTACACAATGGAATTCTACACAGCAGAGAGAAAGAAGGAGCTTATATCCTTGCAACAGCATGGATGGAACTGGAGAGCATTATGCTAAGTGAAATAAGCCAGGAGGTGAGGGACAAATACCATATGATCTCACCTTTAACTGGAACCTAATCAACAAAAGAAAAAAGCAACCAAAATATAACCAGAGACATTGAAATAAGAACAATCTGACAGTAACAAGAGGGGAGGTGGGAGGGGGTAATGGGGGGAAGGGTTTTCAGGAACAACTATAAAGGACTCATGGACAAAGCCAGGGGAGATGGTGGAAGCAAGGGAGGGAGGTGGGTTTGGCTGGGGTTGGGGGGAAGTGGTGGGGGTTAAATGCAGACAACTGTAATTGAGCAATAAAATAATTTTTTAAAAAAGATCAGTGGGCTCTCCCTCATTGAGTACTTACAGGGAAATATATAGTACAGTGGAAGATTTTGCGTCAACGACCTTAGCTTCTGCCCTAAAAACCAAAAAAAGAAGAGCAAATATAACCAAAAAGATGCATAATAAAGTGAAAAAATAAGTGTGTCACACATATGATTGAAATCATATGGTACTTGACTTCTGACTTATTTTGCTTAGCATGATATTCTCAACATCCTTCTTTTTTGTTCTCACAAGATGCTAAAATCAAATGAACAAATAAAACCTCATAAACACAGACAACAGTATGGTGGTTACCATAGGGAAGGGGTGGGGGTAGTACAGAGTAAAGGGGGTCAAATATATGGTGATGGAAGATTTGACTTTGGGTGGGTGGGCACATAGTGGAGTATACAGATGATATATAATTGTACACTTGAAACCTATATAATTTTATTAACCAATATCATCTCATACATTTAATGAAAAATAAAACTAAGGTAGGGTCATATTGACAAAGAAAATATCAGTGTGGAAATCAACAAAATAGAAAAACAAAAACAAAATAAGGTTAACTAAATCTTTTTTTGAGAAATTCCATATTGTTTGTAAACATCTCAGGCTGATTAGAAAAGATGATGTAAAAACTAGCATATCTGTAATAAGAAGTAACATAACAGACTCTACAAGTATTAAAAATAATAAGATAATTATAAACATATTATGCCTACAGATTTGATAATTAAGATGGACAAATTCCTCAAAAGACAATACTGCCTCATTTCATTCAGTAAGAAATAGCCAGGCTAGCCCTGTGTCTATTAAAGAAATTGAATGTGTAGTTTAAAACCTTCCCACAAAGAAAATTCTAGGTCTAGATGGCTTCACCAGAGAATTCTACCAAATATTTAGGAAGAAATAATGCTAATTAAACATAATTAAAGAGAAAGTTGGAAGAGATGTGAGTATTCTCAATTTATGGGGTCAGCATTACCCAGACTCTAAAACCAAAAAACATTAAAAGAAAAGAAAGCTGCAGACCAATACCTTTCATGAATACAGGGTGTACGAGAATAGGCTTACAGTTTATTCTTGTATTATTTATTAATTATCATTATCATATTTGCATTATTTGTCTTTCCATACAAACAACTGTAAACCTACATTTGCCCATCTTTGTATAAATGGAAAAATTCTTAATACAATTTAGCAAATCAAATCCAACAATATGTAGCTAAAAAGCCTAGTACATATACAAGTGGTTTTTATCCTAGGAATACCAGGTCGGTTTGATCTTCAAAAATCACTGAAATTAGACTTACAAATAGGTTAAGAAGAAAAAACCAATCTGAATAAATACACAAAAATCATTTGACAAAACTCCATATCTATTTCTAATAAAAACCTTTAGCAAATTATAAAATAGTGTGAACCATGTCTATATTACTAGGGCTAATATTTAGTTGGCATACAGAAGTGAGGCTGTACCAGCTGTAAAGTTGTACAAAATTACAACACCTTTGTACTGGTTGGTAAAGAGCTTCTTCCCTGAGCCTTAAGTGCATCCTGCCACTCTGTTACTCTGTTCTCTCACCTGATTCGATCTATCACCTTCCACTCTCTAAGTAGCTAAATTTCTCAAGCATTCTACTCCAGCCCCACATCACTGTCTTTTTCATTGGTTATTGCTTATTCCATTTTGAGGGTTAAATATTTTGAATATCACCTCTGTTTATGTCTATATCCATCATGACATTAAAGTTGGAAACAGTTTAGAACTAATCACTAGTTTATCAGAGAAAGCTTTAGAATAATGAAACCACACCTAATGCTATTGGGACCACAGGGTTACATTATGACCCTGTACTCTCAGGGCTTCTAACTCAAAAAGGCAGAGGAGGAGGACAGTATCCATCTGCTCTCTGCTTATACCTGGGCTCTTATAGTAGGATAAGGATGGCCCTGACTGATGTGGCTGGCTTGGGTGTTGTTCCGCAAACTAAAAGGTCACCAGTTTGATTCCCAGTCATGACACATACCTGGGTTGTGGGTTTGGTCCCCAGATGGGGTAATACAGGAGGCAACTGATTGATACTTCTCTCTCACATCGATGTTTCTCTCCCTCTCTTTCTCCCTCCCTCCTCTTCCCTCTAAAGATAAAGAAATTAAATATTTATAAAAAGGATGGGGATGGAGGTGTTGATTGTGTACCTAGGGAAAGTCATGGATCTAAATGACTTACATTTTTTTTAGAAGCAGGGATGATTTATTGAGAAGAACTGGGTAGCCTGAAGCATGGAAAGGCTGTGGTTTGAGACAACTCCAAGGGGAAACTACTGTCTTCGACCCTAAATCTTGGATGTTTAATGAATGTAATTGATTTTGTGTACAAAATTGGAAGCTTATATATATGTAGAATATAAACTATGCATGAGCCCTGGCTGGTGTGGCTCAGTGGATTGAGTGCCAACCTGAGAACAAAAGGGTCGCCAGTTCGATGGTCAGTTAGGGCACATGCCTAGGCTGTGGGCCAGGCCCCCAGTAGGGGGCATGTAAGATGTTTACATGCCCCCTACACTGATGTTTCTCTCCCTCTCTTTCTCAAACAACACACTGATGTTTCTCTCCCTCTCTTTCTCCCTCCCTTCCCCTCTCTCTAAAGATAAATAAATAAAGTCTTTAAGAAATGCATGATACTAAAATTTGTAACCGAGAGAAAATTGTTCACTTGTAACAATTCCAAAGTAACTGAAAATGCAACATTAATTTTACTTATCTACGTGAACCAGTTTCATGTTTATAGCACTATGTAAATTGTTCAGTCGCAGTAATATTCTTAAAAGATTGGATATAAAATGTTTAAATAAACATTCACTATACCTCTCTTAAATTAGCCACTACCAGTATGTTACAACCACAATAATGATCATCTAAAAAACTTTATGCCTTGGCTTGTCAACACGCCCACACTGTTTAATAAAATGTGTCACTCTTTTTTGTTTTATCATTTGGTGAAGTGTGAGAAAAATTATAAATACTAATGCTACTAACATTTATCTCTCAAAACATTGCAAAAGAAGTTTATGAAAAGAAAAATGCAAATAATTTTACTTTAAAAAGAGAATAAAGAAGATTAAAAAATACCTTGGGGTGTTGTACAGCTTTAGATTTGAGAATGGCCATTTCATCAATCTCACACTGTTTTAGGTGAATAAGAAGAAATATACAGCGATAATTTGCTATGTCACACTACCTATGAGCTGTCCTGGGCGATGAAAGTATGGAAAACTCTACCTTTAGGCTGGAGAAATATGTAAGACGTAAAAAAAAAAAGATGTTGTACTCTTGTACCTTACCTGTAAAGATAACATTTTTATATTCCCCAAGTCAATTATGTTTGTGATAATATTTCCAATGTAGACAAATTTATTAATTAAAAGAAAAATGCTTCAAGGGATTCTGTTGTTTGAAACATTGGTGCAATTTTCTCTATTAGAAAAGGTAATCACTATATTTTGAAACACCATCCAAGAATTGCATCAATTGAATACTTGGTGACCTTTATTGGAGATAAATTGTAAATAAAAGTTAACCTTCATGACTACTGAAGATGGCAGCTGAGTAGGTGGATGCTAAGTCCACTTGCTCCTGCCCCAACCCAAACTTTCAGCTGATATTTGGATAATCAAACTGAACAATCAATGGAATTTTAGCTGATACAAAGTTTTAAAGCCAAGGAGTATAGAAGATGCTTCATACCATCTAGTAAGTGGATTTTATTTTATTTTTTAAATTTTATTTATTGATTTGAAAGAGAGAGAGAGAGAAACATTGATGTGTTCTACTTGTTCATGCATTCATTGGTTGATTCTTGTTTGTGTCCTGACCGCAGATCAAACCCACAATCTTGTCATATTGGGATGATGCTCTAACCAACTGAGCAATCCGGTCTGGGCCTCAGTAAGTGGATTTTGTAAGTTGAAGGGGAAATACCCAGTGATTGGCTGTGGTAGCAACTGAGAGACCAGACAGAAATTGCAGCTTTGGGGCGCTTTCTCTTCCCAGAGCAGGGTTCCTTAGTCCCAGCAGAGATCCCCAACCCTAAATGGGAGTAAATTGGAGGATTTTACTGAGTCTGCGAGACCCAAGGAACACAGACAGCATGAAGCATTTCCATAGCTGAAGCACTAACCTGGAGAGCTCCAGATAGGGATGCAGACTGCTAAAGTGATCAGGTGCCACACCTGCAGGCTGCAGACAGCTGTGGCTTTGCAAGACATTTTGCTTTTTGGGGGAGGATGCATGTGCAGAGATCCAGACAATGACTCAGTACTGCTGTGGGGGTACCATATAGAGACTTTTTAAAAGAAATTGAATCGTGGCTTGGCCAGGACCCTGCTTAGTGGCTCTGCCAGCAAAGAGACCAGATTGAAATCGCAGCTATGGAGTGCCCTCCACTATGTACTGTGGGACCGTAAATATACAGCAACAGAGAGGGAAGGAGAGACTAGGAGTCTCGGTTAGCTGGATGAAGTGAGATTCCTCCACACCTGTGAAAATCTGAGATCTTAATTCAGCATGAAGTGCTTCTATGATTTGGGAACCAGGCTGAAGAGTACACTGTATAAGCTCTGACTAAAAAAGAAACCTCACTAATGCAACAGGGCTTCTGAGAGGTCAGAGAGCAGCTGCATAAAGGGAATCACTGACAGCAAGGGAGGCACAGGGGCAAAAGGAAAAAAAGGAGAGAACTTGCTGAGCAGATTGGGGAAAAAAGAAAACATTTTTTCCACTCACAAGCCTGTGGATGGTGCCCCACCCCACATCGTGAGAACGCCTGCTGCTGCTTTGGTTTCAGGGAAGGAACCTAGCAGAATAGGAGAATTGTTTGTTGACTCATTCTGAATTTGTCTCATCCATGCCAAGCCATGCATGAGAAAGGATGAGACAAGCCATGCAGTGGGTCCTTTCCCACTGAGACCAGAAGAGCAGAGAGTTTGGAAATCTGTGCAATGTAGGAGCAAGACCAAAATAGAAAACTTGCTAAGTGTACAGGTAAAGAAAAACCAGCTTTTCCACTCTCAAGTCTGTGAACAGAGCCTACCCTCCCTCCCAGCATGAGATTCTCCTGCTGTTGGACTGGGGCTGCAGAGAGGAACCTAGTAGAATGGGAAAATTGTGTTTTGTCCCTTTCTAAACTTTTCTCAGCCATGCCAAGATATGCTGGATCTGAGGGTCCTTTCCTACTGAGAACATCTGTGCAGAGAGATCAGAAATTTGTCCAACAAGGGGTTTTATGGGCCCTGTGCATCTCAGCTTGAAGGCAAACTAGGGGCTATGTGGAACAGAGAGTTCTCGTCTGTGTTGCTTGCAAAAGCTGTAGGCTGGCAGCTAGGCAGATGAGAGTTGAGCAGCTGGGAAACTTTGCAGGGAGGCAAACCCCCTTACACTCAACAAATCCCTGGGAAGGAAATGGAGTGCCCCTCACCCCCTACTCCTGTAGGGTTACAGGCACCACTTCTAATGGGAAACTGGAGAATAGTCCTGCCAGGTCCAAGATTCCCCTGCTGGGTGCATTGCTGTAGGAGGATGAAAGAAAAACTCCAAACAGAGACTTTCAAAGTGTGAAAATTTTGGAGGATAGAACCAGGGGGTAGGACAGAGAACTTAGCCTCCTACTGAGGCCTGGGAAAGAAAGAGAGTTTAGCCCCCACTTGTAGTCTAAACTTTCCCCAACATCAATGGGAGGCTCTCTTGATCTATCCCCTGAAGTCCAGAGCTGCTGAGCTCACTCCTGCAAATGGGTAAGTTGAATATACCCATTCTGAATCAGCAGTGAGTCCCCCTGAGGAAGAAAGTGCCCAAATCTCTGGCAAAGACTGAAAGAGTTGGCTCCAAGTAGGGGCTACTGTATTCTCACTGAGTGCAGTACAGACTGCAGAACCAACAAAGACGAAATCTGCTAGCATTATCCCAACAGACATGGTCTCAACTTATAGACCTTCATTAAAAAGCTCTAGAGGGAAACCAGGCAGCCTCAGGAAAGGGCAGAGAGGCTGAAAGGAGTAGGCTAATGCTGGGGAGCCTTAGGTCTTATAGAGAGCTGTCATCAGCTCCATGCAGGAAAGAGCTGACCGTTTTATACAGATTGGCCTCTCACATGAAACGGACAGCTAACTCTTTAGAAACTATTCACTACTGGAAATCAGTGTCAGACCAAGACATGTGGCACAGGGACAGGGGAACACACACACCATCTTCCCTGAAGTCTGAACAGCCCTTTCCAAGGAGATCCAGGAATCCCATCCTCCCAAGTGCACCAGAAGCCCTCTCAGAAACAGATGGGGCAGCAGCTAGGCTAAAACTAATGGCAGGATCACAGACAGAGGCAGGTGGAGGTGGTACCTCTGGTGGTTTGATCATTAATTGATCCAACACTGGGCCTTGGGCTGATAAAACACCAGCCATGCAGAACAGTGAGGACCATCCTGGATGCAGCCAAGCCTGAAGGAGACAGCCACAGATTGGAGATCTTTTGTAATTTCAAACAGACTGCCTAGAGCTAGAGGGGGATAGCATCTGACCTTGGCTTACACCAGCTTCAGACAATACCAACATCATACCCGGAAGAAGAACCCAGGAAGCAAACACTAAACTCTGCTGAGACAAATTTCACTTTGTTCTTTTGCATTATTTACATTGTTTTTTCTTTTGCATATCTTTTTAACATTCTTTTTCTTCCATTTTATTTTGCCTTCTTCCTTCCTTTTCTTATTTTCATTTAAAATTTTATTTTTCTACCCTGGTTGGTGTGGCTCAGTGGATTGAGGGCCGGTCTACAAACCAAAGGGTCATTGGTTTGATTCCCAGTCAGGGCAAATGCCTGGGTCGTGGGACAGGTTGGGCCCCCAGTAGGGGGCATGTGAGAGGCAACCACACATTGATGTTTCTCTTCCTGTCTTTCTCCTTCCCTTCCCCTCTCTCTAAAAATTAAAAAAAAAAATTAAAAATTTTTATTTTTTCCTTTCTTTGACATTTTGTGGTGATTCCTTGGTCCTTGTCCTTACTCTTATTTCTCCTCCCTCAATCCTCTCACAATGATCTTTCTTTCCTTTAGTCATCTCATATGCTTTTTTCTTATAATATTCTCATTTTATTTCCACCTTTAATAATGTATGTTCACTTGTCATTGATATTGTTGTGGTTGTTGGGGGTATTTTTGATGTGTGGGGTTTTTTTTCTGTGTTGTTTTGTTTTGTCAGCACCTGTACATGACAGCATACAAGATGCGACAAGGGTTGAGACTTTCAGTCAGCCAGCCAGAGGGGAGAACACACAAACAAATGGGCCAATAACAATCAAAACCCAAATACATCAGGAGAGTCCACATAAACTGCATAAAGGCCATTCCTTGAGCATCCAGCCCAGGAGATGAATCCCACAGGACTCCTACCACAGAGGGCCACCTCATGAAGACAAGGAAACAAAGCAGATCAATCTAATACATAGAAACAAACAAAAAGAATCACCTAAAATCAGGAGACAAAAAAAAAATCTCTGATAAAGAAAAAAAAAAAAAGGAGAAATCACCAGAAAAAGAGCTAAATATAATTGAGGCAAGCAATTTATCAGACATAGAGATCAAAGTAATAGGATGATCAAAGAACTTAGTGAGAACTATAAGGAACTTAGTGGGAAATACATCAGCATAAAAAAGGACATAGAAACATTGAATAAGAAGCAGGTGGTAACGAAGAATACAGTATCTGAAATGAACAACACACTAGAAGGAATTAAAAACAGAACAGATAAAGCAGAAGATCAACTCAGTGAGTTGGAAGACAAAGAGAAAAAAAACACCCAGCCAGAGCAACAAAATGGAAAAAATAAAATAAAAAGACTGAAAAAGAATGAGGATAGCTTAAAGGAGCTTTGGTAAACAAGAAATGCAACAATATTCACATCACGGGGATACCAGAAGGAGAAGAAAGGGAGCAAGATATTGAAAACCTGCTTGAAAAAAATGACAGAAAACTTTCCTAACTTGGTGAAGGAAAAAGTCACTCAAGTTCAGGGATTACAGAGAGTGCCAATGAAGATGAACCCAAAGAAGCACACTCCAAGACACATCACAATTAAAATGGCAAAATTTGAAACAAAGAGAGAATCTTAAAGGCAGCAAGGGAGAAACAGTAACATACAAGGAAGTTCTGACAAGGCTATCAGCTGATTTCTCAACAGAAACCCTACAAGCCAGAAGGAACAGGCACAAAATATTCAAGTAATGAAAAGCAATGAGTTACAACCAAGACTACTCTGTCCAGCAAGGCTCTCAATTAAAATGGATGGCAAAATAGAACTTCACAGATAAAAGAAAAGGTTAAAGGAGTACATTTCCACCAACTAGCATTGCCAGAGATGCTAAAGGAACTGCTTGAAGAAGAAGAGGAAATAGACAGAGAGAAACACAGGTACAAAGGGAGAAACAGCAATGAATAAGTACCTATCAATAATAACCTTAAATATTAATGGATTAAAGCTCTAATCAAAAGACATAGGGTAGCTAAATGGGTAAGAAAATAAGGCCCACATATATACTGTCTACAAGAGACCCACTTCAGAACAAAACATTTACACAGGCTGAAAGTGAAGGGATGGAAAAAATATTCTATGCAAATGAACATAAAAAAACTGGGAACTGGGGTAACAATACTAATATCAGATGAAATAGACTTCAAAACAAAGACCATAACAAGACCAAAGAAGTTCACTACATAATACTTAATGGAGTAGTCCAACCAGAGGATAAACCCTTTGTGTTTACATATGCACCCAATATAGGAACACCTAAATATATAAAGAATATCTTGGAGAACTTTATGAAAGAGATCAACAGGAATACATCCATTGTAGGGGATTTTAACACCTCCACCATCAACAGTGGACAGATCTTCCAGACAGTTCTTTTATGTCCATTCTGGTTGTTTAATTTTTCGCTACTGCGTTAGTTGTTTAGACACTCTGGATGTGCGGGCGGCGAGTGCATCCACCTATGCCGCCATCTTCAAATCCAAGATAGTCTCTTTAATAAATGGCATTGGGAGAACTCAACTGGTACATGGAAAAACAAATGAAAGTACACCACTAACTTCCACCATATACCAGAATAAACTGAAAATGGATAAAAGACTTAAATATGTCATGATACCATAAAAATCCTATAGGAAAAAATAGGCAGTAAAATTTCAGCTATCTCACATAGCAATATTTTCCCCAGTATATCTCCTAGGGCAAGTGAAATAAAGGGAAAAAAAATAAACAAATGGGACTACAGCAAACTAAAAAGCTTCTGCAAGGCTAAAGAAACCATTATCAAAATGAAAAGGGAACTAACTGTATCTGAGAACATATTTGCTAATGATGAATTGGACAAGGACTTAATCTCCAAAATATATAAAGAACTAATTTGACTCAACACCAGGAAGACAAACAATCCAACTGAAAAATGGGCAAAGGATCTGAACAGATACTTCTCCAAGGAGAACACACAGATGGCCAAAAGACATGAAAAATTGCTCAACATCACTAGCCATCAGAGAGATGCAAATTACTATTCTTTGAAGAACATTCAATTTTTCTTCTTGAAGAAGTAGAAATCATGATAGAGTTTTTTAAAGACCTCATTTGAAAAAAAAAATAAAGAGACAAGACCAAAGTATGAGCTTAATATTGGTGCACTAAGTGTTTGTCTAGTGGCCCAACAAATATGAACACTGAGGTCACTCCTCCAAGGCAGAGGTCTCCAATGAAGGACAGGAATTACACAAGAAAGTCAATTTGGGGGTGAGAAGAAAGTATCAGAATCTACCTCTCTGTACACTTTTCTTTAAATAAAAAAGAATACTGTTTTCCTATCTAAGTGGCAGAAGAGCAACCTCTGAAGGTTCCTGTCAGATGATCCCTATCACATTGGATTCTTGAGTCCTCCTGAGGGAAGAGGGCATTGGAAAAACGCATCTGCCATGAGCCCTGAGCCTGCCTGCCATTCTGGCTTGATATGACAAGAATACAAGGCCTGGATTATACTTTACATAGGTATTTCTCAGGGTTGTATGTGCAACAACAGGTAGGTCATATGTGTCTCTCAGCTGAATGATAAATTGACCTTAGAGTCCATGGAGGAGAACAGTGTGACCAGAAACAGAGCCATATATCTGTGGGCATGTCCTTAGGTCCAAATTGCACTCCCCAACAAGGGATAAAGCTGTGCTGAGACCCCAGGTGTCCGATGTCTAGCTCCAAGATTCAGGATGGAGCAGGTCCAGGGGCCTGCAGGGGAAAGCCCAGTCCAGGCCAGTTCCGGGCACGGCCCTGCCTAGATGTGCGGGGCCCAGCCCAAGGGCCACCAAGACCTTGTGCTTTCTAGTTGGGTAATCACTACCACAATCAAGATATAAAAGATTTCTGAAACTCAGAAAGCTCCCTCAGGCCCATTTACAATCAAATCCCCACCCCCTACATAACTACAAAAGCAAACCAATGATTTTTTTCCCAGTAACTATAATTTTCCTGTTCTCAAATTTTATGTAAATAGAATCTTACAGTGTATACTCAGGGCCCATTTTTCTTTTATTCACCACGTTTTGAGATTCAACTATGTTGTCGTGTTTATTAACATTTCATTCCCTTTTATGTAATAAGGATATACTAAAATGTATTTATTCATTACCTGTTATTGGACATTTTAGTTGTTTCCAGTTTGGGACAATTATGAATAAAGTCATTGCTATGAACATTCATATACAAATTTGGTGTAAACATAGGTATTTATTTCTCTTGTGTAACTTCCCAGGAGTGAGACTTTTGGGTTCTATGGTAAATCACTGCCAGTGTATTTTCCAAAGTAGTACAACTTTTACATTTTCATCAGCAGTCAATGAGAGTTCTAGTTGTTCCACATCCAACTAGATGCTTAACATTTGGTGCAATCAATTTTTTATATTTTAGTAATTCTAGTGGGTGTGATCTTATTTTCATTGTGGTTTTAATTTTTCTTTTATGACCAATGATGCTGAGCTGTTTTTCATGTCCTTATTGACAATTCATGTATCTTCTTTGGTGAAGCATCTTACTAAATTTTTTGTTCAATATAATTGAATTATTTGTCTATTACATTATAAGAGTTCTTTATTTACCTGTAATGTTTGAGTAAAAGCTAAGAGGAAAAGCAAATTTGGCTGTGTTATCCCAGACAGGGAGCCTGGGGAGTCTCTCCTATTGGCCAAGATGGAGCAGGGGGACGTTCTTAACACTGAGCCTGCCAAAAGCTAGAAAGAGGAATGGACAGAGCCCCAGTGCATCAAAAGCTAATTAGATAATTGAATCAATAAAGGCCTCCCTGCCTACAGCTATAGGAACCACGGGCTTGAGCAGGAAGGAGGTGATTGGTCTTTGAAATGGGAGTCCACTGTTCTCCCAGGTTGCAGGACCTGAGCAAAAATCTCTTTCCTTTTATATTAGCACCTGTCTTAAAAGTTTGGCTTTTGCTAGGGCAGGCGGCTGAACGTGTGTTTTCATTTACAACTGAATTGCGTCAAGGGGAAATAATGGTGAGGCAAGAGAGACATGGAGAAGGGAGGAATTTGAGGCATAGGTAAGACTATGGATTTATTATAATTAGGTGTAATGCCAATGTATGATTTTGAGTAGGGAGTTTTAAATTAGGCTTGCATTTAAGGGATCATTTTGGCAGCTCTGTGAATGAGCCAGGGGAACTGGAATGAACACTGGATTGACTAGGAGGTTTATTGCAGCAGCCAGAGAGGGGGATGGAGGAGGGAGAGAGAGAGGAACAGAGAGAGAGAGAGAGAGAGACAGAGAGAGCGAGACAGAGAGACTGGTTAGTTGCAGTTCTGAATATTCTCTCTACATTTTTGTTCCTGACGTTCCAAACTGCATAATTTCAGAGGTGGGAGACTGAGTGATTTCCTTGACATTCTCAACAGAACATCACTCCCTTGAGGCCTTTACCTGGAACACAGTTCACTGAAGGTTGAGAGAGGGCTGACGATGGTGTCTTGCTTAGCTTAACCCAGTGGTTATGGTTGTTAGTTGTAGTTGCAATATTATGGTTGTTTATATGGTTCTTTAATTAATATTTTCATTTGCCATCTTGGGCCATA
The DNA here is from genome assembly GCA_004026765.1 of Micronycteris hirsuta. Taxonomy (NCBI): domain Eukaryota; kingdom Metazoa; phylum Chordata; class Mammalia; order Chiroptera; family Phyllostomidae; genus Micronycteris; species Micronycteris hirsuta. The sequence continues at coordinate 36,763 of PVJI01015866.1, forward strand.
ATCTTCATGAGAATGGGAAATTATTCCTCTCTCTCTCTTTTTTAATCCTCATCTGAGGATGGATATATATTGATTTTAGAGAGGAGGGAGGGAGGGAGGGAGGGAGAGAGAGAGAGAGAGAGAGAAAGAGAGAAAGAGAGAGAGAGAGAAACATTCATCGGTTGCCTCTTATACTCACCCTAACCAGGGACTGAATCTGCAACCTAAGTATCTGCCCTGACCAGGGATCGAACCTGCAAACTTTTGGTGTATGGGACAGTGCTCCAATCAATGGAGCCACCTAGCCAGGGCAAAATTATTTCTCTTTTAACCCACTATCATATTCCCAGTCCTAGCACAGTGCTGGCCAAGTAGCATATTGTTTCCTCAATATGTTCGTGTGTGTGTGTGTGTGTGTGTGTGAGAGAGAGAGAGAGAGAGAGAGTGAGAGAGCAAGAGAGAGAGAGAGGAGTGTACAGGGAGCGGGGGAGAGACAGTCACACAGGGAAAGAGGGACAAGTGCTTATTGCAAGGAAACCTGACAATGTTTTCTGTGAGCAGAACACCAAGAGGATGTGTACTGTGTTCTTTTCTTTATCAAGTTAGATTTATCACTTCATAAATTTTGTTTACCTTATCCAAAGTGAACTACATGTGTTTTTCTTATAGCGAGAAAGAGCAAGAATTATTTCCCGGGAAAATTTAAATGTCTCACAACCATTCAAGTACTATATTTAGTACATGTTTCTTTTCTATTATTTGTATATCTTGAAAATGTACCAATATTGCTGTCTTACACAAAGAGGCACAAAATAAAAACGTATTCTTTGAAGCACTGGGACTATAAGTTACAAGGGACAAAGCCATATTTTCAACGTTCTGTTTCCCCAGCACCCAGCCGAATGGTGGTGTGATAATGGGATGACAATGACCATGGGGGCAGCTTCAATGGTGATGGGATGACTGCTGACACAGGCTAAGCTTTTCTCTAAGCCATTTGACTTAATCCCCAGAACATGAAAATTTCTCTAATAAGGATTACATGTTTTTAACATTAAAATGTAGTCTTGAGAAGATACCAAATTACATTAAATTAAAAATACTTATAAATAACTTTTTAAAAGGTTTCCATGAATAAATATAACATGCATCTTGTTACTAAGGAGAAAAAGCATCATTTTATGCCACCAAAAATTGATGGATCTCTTTTAATAATGTTGACTAAAAAGTGTATTTATTTAGTATTCATTGTATATATACTCAGTGTGTATATTTTTAGTATTTGCCATCTTGCTTAACAATCCTCTGGTTTCTCTTAAAAAGTGTTTCCCAGGGTGGTGGAAGATGGCGGCAAGATAGGTAGGAGCGGAGTCCACTTCCCCCTGAACACGGGTGAAACACCTGGCTGATCTTCTGAGGAACAGAGCGAACAGCCAACAATACCCCAGCATATATGAAGATTGGAGACCAAAAATTGTAGAGGACATTGAAAAATCAGACGGTAAGGAGAGTGCTTCAGGACAATAAGGTCCCTGATTCCAGCGCGGGGACCAGGGTGGCTGCAACCTCAGGTCCGGCACCCACCAGCTCTGCTGCAGGGTTCTTGGGAGAGAGCCAGGACAATAGCTCCCTCCCCGGCCAAACAAGGTTTGAGCAGCACTGAGAGAGACCTGGTTGCTTGAAGTCACAGGGAGGGGAATAAGGATAAAGTGGCAATCACACGGGGCCTGTGTACACCCATAGAGACTGTGGACATGGGTTGGGGAGAGTCGGACTGTGAGGGACCCTGACTCAGTCAGTCCTCTCTGTGGTTGGAGAGTTGGGCTGCGTGAAATGCCAGATGCTTGTTTGGAGCAGTAGGCTTGAATAGGAGGAATTTTTCAAAAAGAAAAGAGAAAGAAGAGATTCTCGGCGGCTGTTTAGGGAATTCTCCTGCAGGAGCTGCTCCAGCCTCTGCACCCCTAACCCTGCCCAGCCATTCAGCGCTCCATCGATGGTGCGGAAGGCCCTGTGCTCACACCTGAAGTCCTGGGGAGAGTGCCCACCTGAACCTGTGGGACCAGTGGCTGCTCATCCTGCCACACCCACAGGCCCAGGACCTAGTGCGCCTGACCTTGTTGCTGGAGCCAGGGACCTTATTGTCCTGAACCACTCTCCTTACCATCTGATTTTTCAATGTCCTCTACAATTTTTGGTCTCCAATCATCATATATGCTGGAATACTGTTGGCTGTTTGCTCTCTTCCTCAGAAGATCCGCTTGGTGTTTCACCAGTGGGCAAAGGTATATGGACTCCGCTTCCACCTATCTCGACGCCATCTTGAATCTGCCTTTCTTCTTCTTTTTTTTTTTTTCTCACAAGTGAGACAATAAAACCTTAAACTTGAAAAGACCAGAGTTGGTCCCAAAGAGGGGTCATCCCAACAGCTGAGACAGTGAGACAAATTTCACTTTGCTACTCCAGAGAACTTTGCAAGTTATTGTATATTTGTATTATTATTTTTCATTATTCTTACATCCTTCATTTTATTAGTATTTTGGTATTTCTCTTCTTTCTGTTTAGTCTTCATCACTTGTCTGGTTAAATTGCATCATTTGACTGGTTTCCCTTGTTCTCTCTTTCATAGTATATTTTTAGATTACTGTCTCTTGACTTGTGTTTCATAAAAACACTACTCTAGGTCCTATACATCCTATTCTTGTTATTCAGATCAAATGGATTCTGTCATATGAGTGTTGCTCCATTATTATTGTAAATAATTGCTGTTCCATACAATTGTAAATACTACACAGCACCCCTCACAGATCTTAGACCACTTCCCTGTTTCCTGAACTTTATTACTGTTGTGGTTAACGCTATTCAATTCCACACTACACTTATTTTCCATCCTTTACTCTCACTTTGCTTCATAATCTGACCTCCCACAAGCTCACTGCTTTCTAGATCCAACTCACAATCCTTCTCCACCCTAACAAGAGTATTATCTTCTTTCCAGCCTTTCTAAAAAGTGGCTAGTTGTGTGAAATATCATGGTTAACACTATACATATCCAAAGTATCTCATATCTCTTTTCTACGGGTTGGTACTTTAAATATCATAGAATACACTGCTGCTGTCTTAAACCATTTTGCCT
>PVJI01015867.1:0-39883 GCA_004026765.1 Micronycteris hirsuta
CATGTGAAAACAGAACTCTGACCCACAATCCATAGTAACCAGCCCAGAAAGCTAACAGCTACCTACAAGTCAGACTCCTGGCACGTCAGACTCCTGTCCCCAGCAAGTAGTCCAGGAAACCAAACAATAATTCCTGAAACAAGGAGCCCAAAGAACCAGGACTTGATTAATAACTGACAGGTTTCCTGATTTTTGCCCTCACTTCCAATTTAGGATCAACCAGAAAAGGTTAAATGTGTTCCACAAGCCAATCACACATGATGCTCTACCTCTAGTTAATATAATATTAACTAACACATCTCCCATAACCAACACCTTCCAGTCATGGCACACCTGGAACCTTCCCTGTTTCTACTACAAAGCTTTCTTGGATTGCCTTTGAGTCTCTGCTAAGCCTAAGTAATGATTCCTGACTCTCTTGCTATAGAGACGAGAGCTTAGAATAAATAGACTTTGCTTATTCTCATTTGGGGGTCTGTTTATTTCCAAGCAGGTGCAACTAAAATACATATCTTTGATCGGGCGATTCATTGAATATTATTTATTAGTGGATTTATCCTGTAAAGGAGCTGTTATAAAATGTATTTTGTTTTAGGCAAAACAGAAAATGCAATATGACTTTTAGCCCCCAGACTACATACTAATTATTTCCTTTATCCTCTTGGTCACTGCACTGTTATCCCCTTCTCTCATTCCAGAGCCACTAGGTCAATGTATCTTTTTACTTCAATGTCTTCTGGTAAGATATGTTGCAAAACAACAGCAAAGTGTTGTTGCTTCAAGGCAAGCTTTTAAAATTCATATGAAATAGCTCTGGCTGCTGTGGCTCAATGGATTGAGTGCAGGCCTGCAAACCTAAAGGGTCACAGTTCCGATTCCCAGTCAGGCACATGCCTGGGTTACAGGCCAGATCCCCAGTTGAGGGTGTTTGAGAGGCAATCACACATTGATGTTTCTCTCCCTCTCTTTCTCCTTCCCTTCCCCTCTCTCTAAAAACAAATAAATAAAATCTTTAAAAATAAAATTCATATTAATTGTATTTTTCACCTCACTTCTCATTCATCCCTTGAACAGATTCTAAATAACCACAAACTTTTACTGAATAGCGCTTTACACTTCCATCTTATAATTTTCCTACTTTTACAGTTTCACTCGTGTTTGTCTCAAGGCTAGAAATTCCTCCCTCTCAACCAGACACTTGACACAATCTACTTATCTTCCAAGTTACAAGTCAAATCTTTCTCCTTCACAAAACCTTCTCAATCACTAATATCCAAAATCACTCTAGTTCCCCTGAATTTCATCTTATCAAAAGATTTTTGTATTGAAATTAGACAACCCACTAATCTTTGAGAAGCTCACACTCTAATGAGGATGTTTATGGGTGTGCGATATAATTAACAATATTATCATCTGACCAGCTCCACAGGATCACAAAGGGGACTCCTTAGTCCTACCTGGCAGGACTGTGACTATGCTTTGAGAGAAGATGAATGCAGCCTTCCTGCCCTACATACATGCATTCCATACCTGCACTGTTTCTTTCACATCAGAGAGCAGGCCCTGAAAACATGTTTGAGTAAAGAGCTTCGCCTCTACTAGCCAATGTTGGTCTTATAGGAGTAGAAGCCTGGCCCAAGTTAAAGTCACTGATCTGTTTTTCCAAGATATTTGTAATTTGGACATAGAAATTCTAGCCCTTTATGTTATCAGTTACAGTGAAAGATTATGTAGCCCATGGTAGCTATTTTCCACCATGTACATTATTTTGAAAAAAAGAGTCCAATCTCAAGACAGACAAGTATAAGGCAGTCATTGAAGGGAAGAGAGGAAATGGCACTTAGCTTCGCAGAGAGACAGGAAAAGATTTTTGATTTCAGTCCATTTGCAGTTTCTCACTTCAATCTTTCTGGGGCTGCGTGCACTTCTTGCCCTTAGGTTCTGTTTGGTGACCTATGTATCCTCCCATTAAGTTTACAGATTCCATAAAATCTAGCTTAAGGGAGTCTCTAATACTACATCCAAACTATCTTTGACTAAGGCAGCTATGTCTTAAAAGATAAATAACAGTTTGCCAAATATATAAATGAACAGGGCAGACTATCTCAACAAAGGGAAAAAAGGACCAAAGATATAGAAACGTGACATTTATGTTTGAGAAGTAGACCGAAGTATTTAAATCATATGATGAGTAAGGGGATTGTTGAAGCCTCATTGCAAATAAACCTAAACATCTTATTAGGGAATGTGGACTCTATCTCAACAGCATGGAGAAGAGGACAGATGTTATTAAGAGAGGCTCCAATTGGGAAAGGGTAGGCTTTCCCTCCAGTCATATTGAAACACAGAGAAATGAAAGAACTTACCTTTGCCACCTAGAAAGTCATAGAGATACACAGGTTTCAAACCCAGACAGTCTAATTAACCAGTGTCTACACACAAAACTACTCATCACATTGCTTTATTTCTCAGAGTTTCTGTGTCCAACAGTCAGGGTTTGTTCAAAGATTTAACATTATGTATTAAAGCACCCATTCCATGAATGGTGCTCCTCAGTTAACTCACGGTGATCATCACTCCAAAGTGTCTCCAGAGGGAGCTCTCCAGCACCCAATAGACGTGCCTACCTCTATCCTTAAAATTCTTACTAGTTTCTGAAAGGATCCATACATATTAAATGCAGTCATTGTAATTTATTTCAAAATTTTTAATTTAACACAAGCCTTTTCTCTGTACAGCTACACATTCAAAGAAAGCAGAACGCAACAGGCATCCACGGGCCTCTGTTGGTCACGTTCTTCACGCCAGAGCTCAGAGCCTCTTCTAGTTAATCTGCATGTTTCACTTGTCTTGTCTTCTCAACTCCTCCATCCACTTCATCCCCCTCACACACGTTCCGATGTACTTTCCTCTTCCGCTCCTGCTCCCTGTAGACTTATTCAGTCACTCCCATTGACTCTGGCTAAGTTTCAGGCTTTGGGTATTTTTCTGCCCCATTTCTCTCTTTTTATCTGTTTATTTAATTTTAACTCTTGTTATTCGCTGTTAGCATCAAAACCAGAAATGGAGAGTTGTTTGATGGGTATAAAGAATCAGTTATACAAGATAAGTAAGTTCTAGAGTTCTGCTGTACAACATAGTGCCTGTAGCTAGTAATATCTAACATGCACTTAAAATTTGCCAAGAGGGTAGATCCCTTAACATCCCGTTGTGTGGGATATTGGGACTTTTACCCTTAGTTTTGAAAAAAAGGAAAGCCCATAATCATCTGAGACATGTAATTCTGGATGTATGTAATAATGTGGCACAATGATGCTTGTGGTGGGGGAGAACATTCAGATATTTTTTGAGTGATTTCTATGTGTTATTCCTAGAGATTTTAGTGAAGTATTAGTATTTCTTTTTGCCATGTTAAGTATTCTACACACATACACATGTAAAACAGAGACATAGAGGTAATAGATTATTTATTATCTTTAATTTGGTGCTGGTTATACAGATGTATGCATATATCCAAATTGAATACATAAAATACATGCAGTTTTAAAAATATCAATTATACCTCAATAAAGCTGTTTCTAAAAGTGTCAATCTGATTCCACAAGGAGATCATATGGATTGGAGTTATTAGGTTCATGTTGAAACTAGTCACGGTTGAAGCAGTTATTTACAAAGTAGTTTCCTCCAAGTGGGTATCCCAACAACCATGTCCACTTGCCTGAGCATGGCATAGGTCACTGGCAACAGCTCTGGTGTTGGTGTATACCAAGCAAATAGCATCTGTGTAATTCTGATTTGTCATGGCTAAGCAAAATCCATATAGTTCTGTCTCCTGTGGTGACCATATTTGCATTCTTTCAGTCCTTTAGTAGTTTGATCAGCTGCAGTAGAGAATTGTTACAGACTGAGTGCTTGTCTCTCCCAGATTCATATGTTGAAATCCTAACCCTCAATGTGATGGCATTAGGAAGTGGAGCCTTTGAGAAGTGATTAGGTCATGAGAGTGGGCACTCCTGAATGGGGTTAATGCGTTTACATAAAAGACACCTCAGAGAGCTCTCCCTCCCCTTCCATCATGTGGGGAGACCATGAGAAGACAACCATCTATGAACCGGGAAGCAAACTCTTATCGGACACCAAATCTTTTGGTGCCTTGACGTTGGCTGCTCAGCCCCCTGAAGTGTGAGAAATAAATATCTGTTTTTTATAAGCCACCCAGCCAATAGATAAGCATATTCTCAAAGGCAGTCACCCAAATACCTGGCACTGCCATCAGTATTTTAAGCTCTGTTTACTTGTTCTTTAATAAGATCCTCGAAGAGTGGGGCTGTAGATGACACAATCATAAAATGGACATAAGACTGCAAAAGTACATCTAAGTAGGTAAAAATGTATGAAAGAAGATCTGCTTCATCTGCCACCAAAGAAATGCTATATCGCAGTCTCACCAGCTACACACCCACCAGGAAGACTAAAATAAAAATGGGGGGTGATACCATGTATTGGTAAAATATAGAAAAATTAAAATATTCACACACTGCTAGTGGAAGTGTAAATTGTTTTAGTCACTTGAAAAATTACCTGGCAGAACCTGCTAAAGCTAGCTATATGTATCACCTGTGGCCCAGGAATTCCATATGCAGTATAACTAACAGAGATCCACATGTATGTGAGTGTGTGTATTTTCATTTGTATGTGCACATTCATTAGCAGAATCATAGCTAATATCCAAAAACACAATGTGGATGTCTATCAGCTCTAAAATGGATAAATGAGTTGTAGTGTATTTCATATACCATCCGGGGTTGAGAATCAATAAACTACAAGTACATACAACTGAATGAATCAATCTCATAGATAATGCCAAATGAAAAGAGTCAAGGACAAAAAATTTCACTGAATTTTTTTCAATTTGGATAAAATTTAATTACAGATAAAATTAATCTATGGTGAGAATCCAGGACAGTAGCTACACTTAGGACTCATATGAAAGATAAAGGAGTCTTCTGAGTACTAGTCACATTCTGTTTCTTGATCTCAGTACTGTTATTTCAGTGTGTTGATTTCATAAAAACTCACTGAGCTGCACCGTATGATGTGTGCACTTTCCTTCATGCACTTCAATTAAAAATTTCAAAAAAAAAATGTAAGAAAAAGATGGAGACTTTGTACTTCAGCTGAGTGAAATTCACCAGAAGACACCGAGACTATCTCCACTGCAGGCTCCGCTGCTACAGGCTCATAGCCCTGATGCACTTTTCTTGCGTCTCAGCCTTCGGCAAGTTCTTGAATGTTCCACACTTATTTAATGAGACAGTAAACACTGCTAAGAAACTCTGTTTTGCATAAGTGGTACAATGATGTAACACAGGACACAAATATAATTTCTGGATGCACAGTAATTAAATGTTTTTTCTGTAGTTAGGATTGGTATCAACTGAAACCCAATAATATGGCAAGCGTTGTTGTTAAAATGGAGCTGTGATGCCCAGAACGTGTGTACAGGTGCTGCACCATTCCCATGGCATTTGCCATAAACTCCAGTAAAGATGTGTGATTGTAGAAGATCACTGATCGTGTGATCCTGTGGGGTCTTCAAGGCATAGTCAAGTCAGTGGAGATAGCAAACCTCCATACAAAGCCTGTCTTCTTCATGGTAACTTGGTAGGTAATATGGAAGATTTTCAGTTGGCCTATCCAATTAGGATCTGACAAAAGCATTTCTTGGTTACTCACTTGATACTCTAGCAGTAGGAGTCGTAACCATTCACGAAACACTTCTGTACTCATTAGCACATTTGACCTGGGGAGACAAAATTACCTAAACCTTGTGGCAGGCTTCATGCCACTCAACACTGGGCTGTTTTACTACCTTATCTGAGAAAGAACTTAGAGCATCAGGGAACCAACATTGACCTCACTCTCAATCAGCTTTAGGATAAAACTCTGCAGTCTTCTACTTCAAGTTCTCAGATTTATGGACAGTTTTCCTCTTAAGTCCACATCCTCTACTCTACACTGTACCTCCGTCTGCCCAGACTTTGGAAAGAAAGCTTTACATTACCCTTAAAGAAAGTCAAGGGAGGGCTCTCTAGGTACATACTCAACTCAAGAGCCTGTACAGCCAAAACCTCAAGAGAACATTTTAAAGTAAAATTAAATATAATTAGGTTTAAATTCTTTCTCAAAATATCAAGCCTTTGTATGAACATTTTAATAATTATTGTTTTAGGCATATCATCACTCTCCTATTTTATTTTAATTAGTTCCAGACCTGCAAGATGGTCTACTTTAGAAAAAATGACTTATGAAACACAAAATATTATAGTAATGTATTACATATCAATTAAGTACTTTTCATTTTTACTCAGGATTCATGTTTTCTAATAAAAAGAGTAGAAAATGTTTCTCACATTCTCTCCTCTGAGAATCATTTTTGGAAAAACAAAATTCAATTAGCTTACATTACTTTCTCACAAATCATAAAGATTCAACACAATTCTTTTATGATTGTTGAATTTCTTATCATTAAGAGCAAATTTATCTACTTCACATAATAAAAACTATTCACAGTTAATATTAATAATACTTCACATAATAAAAACTATTCACAGTTAATATTAATAATCTGATATTAATGATGTAATAACTGAATTTAATTGTTTAATTATTACCTTCATTATCCTTTTTCTTTTCCAAAAGCCATTTCTATAGCATGGGCCGCAGCCTGACGCCTCACCGAAGATGGCCACGCGCTGATCTCCAGGAAGCGTGACTACGTTACATTACCCGGCAGGGTGGACTGTGCAGATGTAATTGCAGTAACTGGACCTTGAGATCTTAAGCTGGATTATCTTGGTGGGCTCCGTCTAACCACGTGAGTCCTTCTAGGTGGAGAGCCTTTCCTGCCAGAGTCAGAGAGAAAAGACAAACAAAGACAGTCAACGTGTGAGAAAGACTGGATCCACTTTTTCTGGCTCTGAAGATTAATAAGGGGGCCACAAGCCAAGGAATGAGGTAGCCTCTGGAAGACGGCCCAGCCTTCACTTGACAGCCAGCACTGGTTTTATAAGCCTCTAATTTCCTGTATTAAGACCCTTCATAATCAGAATGATTCCTGTTTTTGTGTAAAATCTGACTAATACTCATAGACAAGCCTTAACATTCGGACTGTCAGAAATTAGTCCCATGAGAAATTTGACTCAGTTATTTCTGGGAATACCTAAAACTGAACCTCAAGATTATTTATTGAATATAGTCACGGTGATGCATCCATCACCCCTAATTCTGTTTCTATATTGTATAAAGCCACTTGAAAAGCTTAACCACTGTCACTGCTCATGCTGGAGCAAAGTTTCCTCCATCCTATGGAAAATTTTCATGTATGCTTCCAACACACTTGTCATGTTCTCCCAGAAGTGGGTAGAATAACCTCCTCCCTAAGTCTGGGCTGTGCCTTGCCACTTGGGTTCATATTGTACCCAGGGTTTCACAAGTCTGTATGACACTCTTATAAACTCATCCTCTAGATATTAATCCTTGCCAAGAATTTTGCCAATTCTCTCATTTTAAAAAAAAGCAATTTCCTTCTATCTTAATTCTAGCATTGAATTGGAGAGACTCCATGACATCTGTGATTCTATTAACATCCTCTTAGATTCTATTTTATCTCCTTTCTACCACTAAAAATGAAATCCTTTCACCCAGTAACCAACTAGCCTTCTTCCATATTAGCCCATGGAAATCCCACAGGATGTTAAAATGGCACTCTTCTTGTCTCCATTTCAAACAAGGCGTAAAGACGTTACATAAATGTCCAAAATGATGCCATTACACTGAGGTCTTAAAGTCAATTAAAGGGAAAGGTAAAATAACTCAACTCCATAATTTATATTGAGGATATAAACTATTTGGGTGGTGGTGGTGAGAGTTTATGAGAGCATTTAATGATGAGTTTTGGAAATGGCTATTGATGTCTGATAAGTTCTAATCTGCCCACTGCCAAGGGGAAGCAGAAGGATGAGGTTTCCATTTCTACGTCCTAGCCTAGTTTGGAAGCCATGAGGATGAACCTTGCAAACCTCTAACATAAGGAAGCAAAACTAAGGGCCCCAGCTTCTGTATGCTGAAATCTATCATGCTGGTCCCAGGTGGTGGCCGAGCATAGCCGGGATGCTATGGCTAGCCCCATTCCTGGTAGACATGGGACTCCTCTGGTGCTACCTTTGGTTTGAGAACACCCCGACAGCCCTGCTGACTCCTCCTCAGACAGCAATGCAGCCTAGAACCTTCCGACTGCTTTCCTCCCTCTCTTCCTCAGTAGGGGTCAGGCTTTGATTGCAGTCTCAGAGCTCTCCCAGCCTTTTCTGACTCTCGCCCAGAATTACCTCATAAGCATCTCTCCTAATGAATTCCTTGTTTGTTTAATTCTGTGTTGGCTTCTGCTTCTTGGAGGACCCAAACTAACTAAATGGCAGTCATACAGTAGCAGAGGTTGGGACTGACTGACCTACTGCCTGGCAAATGAAGTGGATTCTGTTCTGGTTGGTAGGTGGGGCCAGAATAGTGCCTGGCACAAGATGATAGTTTCATTGCTAAACCTTTAATGACCAGTGATGACCTGGGAAAATGTCCCAGTGAAGGGAAATGCTGTGGCAAGTTAAGTGTAATGACTCCAAACTCGAAAAATGATTTTTGGCTGATAATTCTTACAAAGACCACAGAGCTGGGTAGTTAGTTAAGTTGTATTGACTCACTGCAGAAGGATAATGGCTGAGGGGTTTTAGCATTCAATTTTGTGGCTAAATATGAAAGCCAGAAAGTATCTCTTGCAGTGGAAAAGACACACTTGAACAGCAGGCTGAAGGACTGATTGTGAGAGTTCTAGAGCTTCTGAGATGTTTGAATACTCACCAACTCAGGTCAGTTATGGGAAGTTCAGACCCCTGGTCAGGAGCGACTGGGAAATAGGAACACAGGTCAGATAACTCTGAACTAATTTACAATTTACAAATTATAATTATAATTATATATGTATAATTTAAGTGACACTGCAACTTTCCTGAACCCTCTGGGTTTGCAGAAGTATCTCCCTCTTCCCCACTTCCACTGTGCTGGAACATTTTCCCACAGAAAACTCTTTCCTGTGAGATAATGGGTGCACCCCACTCAGGAACTGCTCCTGGCTGCCAGACTAATAACTATCATTAAATTTCAGCATAACTTGACTAGAGATGCACTAAGCCTGTTGGGGTGGGGGAAAGAATATACACATAACATGGTTCAAGAATTAACTTGCATTTACCAGAAAGTAATAATGAAACCCTCCTGGCATTGGATTTTGAAGGTTCTTTATCCAATGGCACCAGAATAAAAGGCTGGATACACAAGAATTCAGGGTGGGGCGCACTTTCTCAGCACAAGGCACTCAACATCCTAGCAAGATCTCAGGAAATGGTATAAACTCACTCCTGAGGTGGATCTTGGAAGTCTGAACAAAAAGTTAACATCCATGGGGATAAAGACTCTTTAAATAATAGAGGTCAGGAGGCTACAATTCCCGTAATGACCAGTAAACCTTATATGTACTCTCTGCATTTAACAGCTGAGTGGACTGGTGTCTTTCTCCTCAGAAAAAATCTAAATGACAAGGGAATAGCTAAAGCGAGGTGACTTGCTTGTACTGCATAACTAGAGCTTGTCACAACAATAAAGCCTTAATGTTTTCTGTGAACAAGATGAGAACCTCTGTAAGAGACATACCCAGAGCGAGAGGGCCTCAGGTCCCGGCCCACGGGCCACAGATACTTCAGTGCCAAGAGGCTGAAGTGTATTTGCACTCATGTAAAGGCTAAGAAAGAAATGCCACTGCAGCAAAGAAATGCGTTTATCCAGGTGACGGGAACCTCAGAAGGAAGACTCCCAAAGATAAAGGGGCAATTTAGCATCAACATTTTCTAAAATTGTCACTTCCAGGAAGCTTGAGCTAGAAAAGAGAAAAGGCCTCAAAGTGCAGACAACCATGAGATTGCTTTCATATTTTAATTATTAAACCGAGACAGGGTTTTGTGACCCATAAAGCCATAAAAACCATGATGCTTGCCTAAATTTTTACTTAGGAGCAAGGAAATTACTATCCCAAATAAAGAAAGTTGGGAAACCAAATAAACTTGCTTTGAGATTGCATCACTTAAGAAATAATTACCTAAACAAAGAAGATTAAAACAAGATTCTGAAACAGAGTCTGGATAAACAATATTTTTGCTTCCTTTAATGGCTGGAACTAATGTAGACTCTATTGCAATATGACATTTTGTTAAGGACAGTGATCAACCGTGTCACCAGGCGGCCTGGCACTGAGGGACTGAACGTAAAGCAGTGCAAAATGAACAGAAGTTCCAAGGGCACAAGATGGGCTTGCTCATTTAATAAACCGACTTCTTTCCTGGAACATTGCTTCTTATTGCAAACCATTCATTCTTAATATAAGATAATGGCATTTGAGTAAAATAAGTTTTCATGGATTATCTATCATACAAGTGCTTGTTTATAATTTAATGCTGTCTTACTATGAAGAACATTTTTTTTCTCTTTTGGTCAAAAGTAAAATCACTAGTTCAATTCTACATGTGTAAATCTTATTTTAAAAACATCGCAGTAACCTTATGAGTCCATGCTAAATCAAAGTTGGTATTTTTTAAAAAAAATATGTATTTAAATCACACAATGAATTGTTTCTTGCATTTCCAATTTAAGGTTACAAAAACAATCGTCCAGATAGAACTCACTGTGACTTGATAGATCTACCTTTATGACACATTCATTGAGAATGTATCAGAACAGAAAATTGCTAAATAACAAGGCTCTTTTGAGTTGAACATTTAATAATTAGAGTTTACTTTCACACCTTCAATCTTAATTTTAACACTTAAAGTAATAATAATTAATAACAGTTCCAGAGTCAACCTTTAAATAAATCATAAGGATTATAAAAGACCCATTAACTTTATATAGAACATCATATATTGTAGTACAGAGTTCTTTACATGCTTCTTACTGCTCAAATTAAATCAATTTCAGAAAAATAGAGAACATTTCTGAAATATTCTCCTTTGGCACTATGTTCTTTCAATTTATTGCAAAGAAACACATCTCATTTTGAAAGGCCTTGAATAGATTATAATGGAATCATATTACTCCATTATAATGTCTTTCCCTCACTTTAAGAAAGATTTGATTTATTTTGGAAGGCATTTTCAGTCACAGAGACAGGTAAAATGATAGGACTTTGACATGGGCTAATGGGAGAAGTGATGAGGCAAGACACCCCTTTCAAAAATATCTTTTCCTCCTAAAAGACTTACCACTGATAATTTCATGGATAATCTGGCACTGCATCTTTGGCCGTATTAGAATTAGGGAATCAGAAAACACTTCATCAGAATAAAAAGATTACATTATTTTAACTCAATTCCCCTGTTCAAGATAGGGAAACTGAGTCACGGAAATATCCTATCACTTGGTTAAATTTACCCAGCCTCACAAACAATAACACATGAAGGACTGAAGGCAGCCTCCTTGTTCCCACCAGCACACTTCTGCTTTATTAAGCTGTTTAGTGCATGGATGCTGAACACAGTTCGAAGACTAATTAAGGGAAGGGCAAGGAAGGGAGGAAGGAGAGATTTTTAAATGGGAACAGTTGAAGAGTGATGTTCATTATCTTGATTGTGGTGATGGTCTTATGGGTCATATGACATGTAAAAAGTGATCAAATTATACCCTTCATGTATGTGCAGCATATTCTATGGCAGTTATCCCATAAAGCTGTTTTCAGAGAGGGAGGGGCAGAGAGAGAGAGAGAATAAAAGGAAGAGACCCAAGCTTAAAATATCATAATGAAACTAGATTGAAAATGCCGTTTGATCCTGAAGCACAGAAAAAGCTCAATAAGTATCTTGTAACTGTTATTTCAATGTAGCTTCAATGATTTTAATATATCCTGATTTTAGAAAATGCCTCCATTACACTTCTTTCTTTCAGTAGAAGACTTTTCTGAAAAGAAGTTTATTACTAGGAAGGTCAAGTTAAATTGGATTGAAACCAAAGGTTTCCATATCTCTTTTCATATTCAGAATCTACCAGGTTATAATTGATCCTATCTATTCTATTACAAGGAAGTCACTTAGACCTTTATCGGAAGCCTACTGAGATGTAAATTAACTAGCTATTTCCAAAAGAGCTAATCGCACTGGCTTGTCAACGTCAAGTGCTTTATTAATAATTTCTGGGGCTGACCCTTCTTAGGCTCTCAGAATCTAAGACAAAAATATGTAGAAATCACAGAAGGATTTTAAATTTCTCATATCTCAGCATCAACTAAGGAAAAGGTCATAGTATTTAACTCTCGACCTTTTGAGAAGTCTTGCATAGATCTAGTATCAAAAAATGATTAATTTGAAAATTAAAATATGGGTAAAAAACCATTGAGAATTGTACTATGCTATTTCTTTTTTTTTAAGATTTTATTTATTTATTTTTAGAGAGATGGGAAGGGAAAGAGAAAGAGAGGGAGAAAAACATAAATGTTTGGTTGCCTCTCACACATCTCCTACAGGGGACCTGGCCTGCGGCCCAGGCATGTGCCCTGACTGGGAATCAAACCAGTGACCCTTTGGTTCACAGGCTGGCACTCAGTCCACTTAGCCAACCAGCCAGTGCTGCACCATGCTATTTCTGCACTGCTCTTCTTTTTTGTCCACTATTCCTCCATTTAGCTCCTTTTATATTGTCCTGCCCGACTCTATCCTATTATACAATTATTTGCCGTGGCCACAAATACAAAACAATGTGGACTCCACTATCCTCCAAGGCATGGAGGTTGATGCCCTGCTGAGAAGAGATTTTGGTAAAGATAGATCAAATTGTTAAAGAAAGGATACAGGAAAGTAGGGCTTTTGTAATATTTGCAAAGATCTAGATAAAATGTACTATTTATAATGTTATATAAAACACTAATATTTGCAAGCAGATGGAAGATAAAGTATAATCTCTTCATGCATTGCTCAGGCATATCATTCACTTTCAGTAAAGTCCTGTGCTTACAGAAAAAGTAGATTGACAGAAAAATCAATGTTTATATATTTCAGAATGTTTGTCCATAGGATTTTTATCTCATATTTTATCTAATATTTTAAATCACTTTGGGGTTTTTTTCTATGCATTGAGACTTAATGCATGTGATGTGTCTCTCAACATTCACACATTCGCTCACTGTACTGAAAGACATTAAGCTAGGTGAAGGCCCTGTTCTTCAGGTTGAATTCTTTATGTAGCCTAAATTTATTTTTATTTATTTAATTTTTATTGTTGTTAAAGTACAGTTATCTCCATTTTCCTTCCATCACCCCCCTGCCCCATCCCTCCCTGCCACCCACCTTCAATCCTACCCCCTTTGGCTTTGTCCATGTGTCCTTTATATGTGTTTCGTGACAAATACCATATGATCTCAACTATAAGTGAAACTTAATCAACAAAACAAACAATCGAGCAAAATACATTGAAATTAAGAACATTGAAATTAAGAACAAACTGACAGTGACCAGAGGGGATGGGGAAGAGAGATAATGGGGAAAAATAGGGGAAAGGTCATCAAGGAACATGTGTAGCCTAAATTTAAATCAGGCCATTTGAAGCATACTAAGTCTGGTGAAAAATTATCTATATTTTCAACCATTTTAGTATAAAACAAATAAAGGGGACAGGACTTTATTTTATTAAACATATTAGGTTGATAGCAAAATATGAGGAGCATAAAATGATGCACCAACTGGTCTCATGCATGACTTCCCTGCAAGACTAAGACAGGTAGGCAAAAAGAACAAGATACCATGGAAATATGACTGACATCCCAGGAAATCTTTATGTGTAGAGGTGCACATTCTAGAAGGAGAGCGTTCTGTGAGGGGAAAAAATGAAGGAATTCCAATCTTCCAACTTGTGATTTACCCTTTGGCTGAGCTTTCTTACTCAGTTATCCTGTGTGTAAAGAAATTTGGTAGCTATTGGTATTAGTTTGCTAGGGTTGCCATAAGAAATTAGTACAGACTGAATAGCTTAAGCAACAGAAATTTATTTTCTCACAGTTCTGGGGGCTAGAAGTCCATGACCAAGGTGCTAGCGAGGTGATTTCTTCCTGGGCCTGGTGTAGCTGGCTACCTTCTGGCTGCATCTTCACATGGTCTTTGCTCTGTACCTGTCTGTGTCCTAGTCTCTTCTCCTTATTAGGGCACCTGTCACACTGGATTAAGGCCCGCCCTAATGACCTCATTTCACCTTAGTTACCTCTTTAAAGGCTCCATCTCCAAATTCAGTCACATTCTGAGTTACTGGGTTCAGAAGTTCAACATACAAATTCTGAGGAAGGTATCATTTAGCCACACTGCCATTCTGCAGATAGCTTGTCCCTCACACATACACGCCCACACACATTTCCTTTTAGGCTATTCGGCTGAATTCCACTCCAACTTCCACAGTCTGAGTCTTCCTGTAATAAAGAGAAGAAATCCAATGGAAATATTAATGCTGAGTTGTGGGCTAGAAATAGGCCAATAATTTTTTTTTCTCACTCAAAAAGAATATACTGATCTTCCCTATCATATGCTGCAATCATATTATTCTAATTACCTCCTATGTAAGGTTTGCTTTCTCTTTAGGGTCTTAGTTTTTAATCAGAGAAAACAGGTCTATTAGTTGTTCTCTCTGATCAGATACGTTGCTGCCTAATATTTGTATATCAGGGTCTGCATGACATTCAAATCTTAGCTTAAATATTGCCTCCTCCAAGAGGCCTTTGCTATGCTAGTCTCAAGTAGCTTCCAAATCACTGTTTATCACTCTATTTCACTTGTCTACACAGCACTTACAATTGTCTCATATGTTTCTTGCTTATTTGTCTTTATTTTCTCTTTTCTATCTGACTATGCATTCCTTGATAACTTGGACCTTGGCTATTTTGATTCCTATTATAATCCAAAAACACAGAACAAGGCACGGTATAGAGTAGTACTCACAAAATATTTATTGAATAAATGAGTAGCTGGCTGCCGCTCGGAATGATAATGTATGATTCTTGAATTTATAAGTTTATCATCCAAGATTACCCTGCAACTTTGTCCTGTAGCTGCCAGAAGGTTCCCAGATCACTCAAAGGAATAAACAAGGCCAATTTTGTATACATCTTTATTTCTTTTTACTTTGAGTCAATACTTTGTAACAAATAAGACTATTTTTGATATTTCACCCCCAGGAGCATCTGATTGGAATTCACTGTCATATGAGTCACTAGCTTAGTTGTCTAAGTCATTAGTCAAGAGTCCTAAAAAATAAGGAAATTGTCCCCATCATTTTTGAATATTCATGAGCCTCTCATGCAAGTAACTATTAGCTGCTGAACAGAATGAAAAGAACTTTTTATACAAAACATAGACAGTAGCAGTAACAATTACAGAATAAGATAAAAAGATTTGACTATTCTCTGCCTGGCTGGTGTAGCTTAGTGGATTGAGCACGGGCTGGGAACCAGAGGGTCCCGGTTCAATTCCCAGCCAGGGCACATGCCTGGGTTGCGGGCCAGGTCCCCAGTGAGGGCCATGTGAGAGGCAACCATACATTGCTGTTTCTCTCCCTCTTTCTCCCTCCCTTCCCTTCTCTCTAAGAATAAATAAAAATAAAATCTTAAAAAAAAAAAAAAGATTTGACTATTCTGACTTCCTATAGCCATTTCTCCTAGAAATGTTTGACTAGGGTACTATATTAATAAAAAACCTCAACCTTCCAATTACATTGAATTCTGCATAGTTGCATAGATTTACTCCTTTAGAAAACTATAAGGAATTGACAGAATTTTCTCCCAGGGATAAAATATGAACAAACTTCAATAAGGCAAGAATAACAGTCATGCTACCCTCTCACTGAGCTCTTCTCAGGGCACATAAGGAGCCATTTGAAGACCAGGGAAGAATTAACTATTAATGTATTTGAGCAACAAGGTCTAAGGTTACTGAAATTACCAGGCTATGTCTTTTGAGGAATAGCTGGTGTTTTTTAATTTATGCTCAGTTTAGAAGTACAGCGTTGAATACACCTTAGTTTCACTGGTCTTTTTCCAATGGACACCTCATTTCCTGCCTCTGGTCATCTCATTGGCTTTGTCTTGACAAAAGGCATCATGGTGTATTTTACTCCTAACTGAGCCACCAATCTCAAAATTTTGTTTTTCATTTGTTTTTAGGCCCAAATTATGATCTTAAAGACTATATTTCCCAAGCCAGTCAGTCATTATTCACTATCCTGCGGACATTTTAGGCAATGAATCACTATCCACTTTGGGCTTTTCCATTCTATTCTTAGTTATTTTTTGCCTCTGCCTTCAAGAATGTCTCTTTCCTTTGTCTAAAGCTCCATTTCCTTAACCCCTGGCAAGAATAGATATTTATAGGAAAGAATGAACGTTAAAGTGTCAATTTCTTGGAGATTCTTGGATTATAAACCTTAAGAGATGTAAAAGGAAGTATAACTTGTTGTTAGTAAGAGTTATTCACTTAACTTTCTTAGTCAAAGCAAGCAGCATAAAATTTAGGAAGGGCATTGAGTTCTTTTGACCAATTATCCAGTTAGAAACTTGTTCTTCCAGGAGGACTCTTCCTGTTGCAAATACCAATTGGCTTTCAGTGACTTAACAGTGAATATACATAGTTACAAATTTAAGGGAAAAGGCCAGTCAGCTGGACTCCCTGCTACTCAACAATGACTAGGTCCTGTGTCTCCAATTCAAAAGCCTGCTTGACAGAAAAGACCATATTGTCACAATTTCCCCTGTGGTGGGTGGTGTTTTTCTAACAGGTTTTCACCTGAAGGCATCTTTTCTTCACTGGGAAGAAAAGGAAAACTGATGAGTTTCCTGAATACCTCTGTGTATTGCTCATATAGTTAGCATTCTGCCTTACACATTATTTTATATTTAGGTGACATTTTAGTAAGCACTGTTATGCAATGTTGAGTGGCCAAAAGGAAGTGGCTAAAAGGAAGTGGCCCCAAAGTCATGCTAAGTGTATAAGAGGGTAAAATACAAAGGCTTTAGAGTCAAATAGTTGGATTTGAAACCCAGCTCTCACATACATTGACAATATGACATTTGGGAAATTGTCATATTCTCTTAGCTTTAGTTTCTTCATTCATAAAACATGATAATAGTAACAGTCCTTACTCTGTTGGGTTTTTAAGAGGATAAAATTAAGTATTTCTAATAATTCATGTACGACACTTTGCTGAATTTTTGAATAAAGTATTATGTCAATAAAGTTTTGCACCATTATTATTATTTCTAAGAATGTTTACTAACAGTTCAGCAAGCTACTTTGTGTTACAAAAAACAAAACTAAGACATAGAGTCTTAAATAATTTGCCCGGGTCACATCTGGTAACAGTCAAGACCAGCGCCCACGTTTGTAAATCCCTGAGCTGGATTCTTTCCGTACCCATGATCCCGCCTGTCTGACGTTTCGGTAAAGACAATTTTATTGTGGAGTTGGAATCGTCAGTTCACTCACTGACTATCTCATGCAGCTGGTGAAGGGGGTTCAGTCTGAGGAAGAAAGAAAATATATATCTATTAAAATTTAAAACAAATCATGGGTAGTATGTTTAATGGTTAGAAGAACAGAGTTGCCCTAGAAAATCAAGATGCTTTGAGTGGATCTTATTTCTTCTCTGTTGTTGTTTGTAAGGGAAGGCTTGGAAATTGGAGGTGGTTTTATCTGTAGCTGCACGGATTAGATTTGTAGGTACTACTGACGTTATGAGAGTAAGAAGTTTTGGTAGAAAGAATCCAGGTAGCTGACACTAACTAGCAATAATATAATGTACATTTAGTAATGATGTTATGCAAAGCTGAAAAGTCTAAATGGCTGTTTCTGCACCAGTGTTCAAAAAGGTCAGTTAAACACTGCAATGAATTTTACTGTGGGCGAGTTCCTGTAAATGCGGGGCATGTTGAAGTGAAAGGCAGTAGAAGCAGCTCCTAGACAGGGGCGGCGTTCGTCATCTTGTACAGGACACCTTTTAAGTTAGTCTTGTCCTTTCCCTCTCCTGCCCATCTCCAAAAAAGGGAGTGTCTCTAAAGGAAACAAAAAGAGGAAAAGCATTTAAATTAGTGTAGAGAAATAATTCAAGTATCACAGGCAAACAGGAGAAATAACTGAGGAAACGGTTGAGGGAGTAATCATCAGAAAGCCGTGGCAAGCAGCATGAAGAGAAAGACTTTGAGTTTAGTGGTGATAACAAAAAGGATCTGAGTAGAGAGCAAGAAAAACAAATTGAAGAGTCCTGACATGTGGCGAAGATGAGAAAGTAGGAACAGTGGAGACACGCAGATGAAAGGGTGTTATACAGTGAGAGAGGAGACTGAATAGGACAAAGCAGCCAAATGTCCTGCTCAGGGATCTAAAAGCTCATTTGAACTCATCTTAAGTTTTGGTTATGGTCATCCTCATCCCTGTATACAACGTCTCTGCAAATACCTGAAATACCGTGTAGCTATAGCCTGCCTAACTCTCTTGTTACAGAGTTATCAAAATAGAATTTTATTTATAAGAAAAATTATATTAAGTCAATAAATTTCACATAGATGCTGAAATTCTTATTATTACCTACCCCCCTTTTTTTACATAGTTAAAAAAATCTAAAGGAGGAAATTGTTTCCATACAGTCAGCTAAGCTATCCTGATCAACCACGTTACTTTACAGAAATACATGGCTAGGCAAAACATTTTCACTTAATTAAAAAAATAATTTATTGATGATAACCATTCTGACAGACATGAGGTGGTATCTCATTGTGATTTTAATTTGCATTTCTCTGGTGATTAGTGATGTTGAGCATCTTTTCATATGTCTGTTGGCCAACTGTATGTCCTCTTTGGAGAAGTGTCTATTCAGTTCCTTTGCCCACTTTTTTAATTGGGTTGTTTGTTTTTCTGGAATTAAGTGTTATAAGTTCTTTATAAATTTTGGATATTAACCATCAGATGTATCAATGAATATCTTCTCATTGAAAGATATAAAGAACAAAATGAAAAGATATCAAAATGAAGAATTCTTTTCATTTTGTTATCTTTTCATTTTGTTGATGGTTTCCTTTGCAGTGCAAAAACTCTTTAGTTTTATATAGTCCGATTTGTTTACTTTTTTCCTTTGGTTTCTGCTGCCTTAGGACATATATCAGAAAAATATTGCTAGGGGCAATATCTGAGATTTTACTGCATGTTTTCAAACAACAAGTGCTGGTGAGCATGTGGAGAAAGAGGAACACGCCTGCACTCTTGGTGGGGATGCAGATTGATGCAGCCACTATGGAAAAAGCAGTATAGAGTTACCTCACAAAATTGAAAATGGAACTGCCTTATGACCCAGTGATTCTATTTCCGGAAATTTATCCAAAGAATCCCACAACACTAATTCGAAAGAACATATGCACTGCTATGTGCATGGCAGTGTTACTTACAGTCACCAAGATTTGGAGGCAGCCCAAATGTCCATCCGCAGATAAGGGGATAAAAAAGCTGTGATATGTGCACATAATGGAATACTTCTTGGCCATAAAAAAAGAAAAAACATTTTTACCCTTTGCAACAGCATGGTTGGACCTGGAGAGCATTATGTTAAGTGAAATAAACCAATCAGAGAAAGAAAAATACCATGTGATTTCACTCATATGTGAAATCTAATGAACAAACTGAACTAATAAAGCAAAATGGAGACAGACTCGCAGACAGAGAGCAGCTGACAGCTCTGCGGGGGGCAGGTGTTGGTGGGGTGGGAGGATGGAGCAAAGAAGAAAGAGAACCACGGACTTGGACAACAGTGTGAAAAATGTGGGGGGACAGTGTGGGGGGAGGTGGAAGAGGCCGTGGGGGGATAACTGGTAATAAAACATACAATAAAAAGTGAACTATTTAAAAAGATGCTAACTTCCTAAAAGCATTTAGAATGAAAATGCAGTCCGGAAGAGCCAATGCAAAAGTGAAAGGAAAACAAAGACCCAGACGGATAAGCAAGCATTAAACCCACTTTCGCCCTGAGAACATTTGCTATTACTGTTAATATTAGATTCCCAATTTTGCCCATTTGCTGAGGTGATGGAGGCATAAATTAGAGTTCACAGCCAGATTAGCAGAGCACCATCTCTACCATAAGCTGGGGCTCCTAAAGTGCTGGAAATCAGAAGTGAGAGAGCTATTACATGGAATTTGGACCCATAGTCGAGGGCCCTGGTTTGACTATTTTTGGATCAAGGAATCTCAAAACTTAAAGTTGGTTTCAGTAGTTGCAGACTGGAAATGCTCTCTGGTACTTAGCAGAAGCAAAGAATATTCTATGGAGAAAATGCCTTCATAATATACCTCAAATCGTCCTCATACTTTTTCACATGCAATATTTAATGTATATTAAAGAATAATAGAAAACACAGGAAATCTGAGTTTGTACGTGAAAACCGGTTGAAAACTGTAAGGGAAGTAGAACCAAAAAGATTTCAGACACTGGAATTGTTAAACGCAGATACTAAAATAATCGTGCATAAAGAAATGAATATATTTGTTTAACAGTCTCCAAATTCTAACTAATTCATAGCTATAATGAGAAATCTTTTGCAAATTTAGGATAAAGGGGAGAAAAAACTAACAAACTTAGAAGAGAAATCCATCTTTCCTGCGATACTAATGTGTCAGTAGAATGTGTGACCATCCATGTTTAATTGTCCTGTTCCTAACAAATATTGACACAGTAACTCTCGACAAATTAATTAAAATATCCTGCCAGGATATTTAACTCACCTCAACTAACAGCCAGAAAACCAGAAGATCCAAAAAGGTGGTGGAGAAAAGCAGCTTTATTGAGCACTGATTGTTTTCAGACACAGTGCTGCACACCTCCCCCACACTTACGTTTGAGCCCCATAATGCCCTTTGGAGACGAAGATTCCAGACTTCAAAATTAAAATCATTATTCCAAAGTCAAATACCTGGGAAATAGTGGAGCTATTTATTCTATCTCTAAGAGCCAAGCTTTACACACTGGGACATGGTCATGGCAAACAGAATATTGAAGAAGGTAATAAAATGATGACAGAATAGAGACGTGGTCCAAAAATTTAGAGGAAAGACTAAAAATTGGTTTCGCTCACTTAGCCTACAGGAAATACCCTATAATCAGCTGGATCTTTATATTGTAGCTGGCCAGGCTCATGTATTCAATTCCCAACAACATTGTCCAATGTGAATGTGTCATAGGTACACTGAACCCAAAATGTATGAAGCTGAAATTCTCTTTCTTCCAAAACTTGTTCCTTCCCTTTTAGGCCATATTTTTGTAAAGGGCAATATCCTTTTATGCAAGCCTGAAACCTAGGAGTCGTCTTACTCTCCCTTCTCCCACAGCCCCACACCCACCTCGGGGCAGGCACGCTTTTCAGCTCACTCTCTTTACTACGTCTTAATACATCTCTTCCCCTCCATCTTACTTTCTTCACCAAAGCTCGGAAGGGATCAACTACATTTTACCTTGAACGTTAGAATATTTTGCTAACTGACCTGGTTTCTAGTCTCACTTTCCTGTAATCGTCCATGTTCTATCTGAGTAGTTTTCAAAAAGACACATGATCCCTTGACCTCAGATCCCACTCCCGCCCCCGCCCGAAGCCCAGGAATAAATTTCAAACACCCTATATAGTATAGGCATCCTTTCATTGTACTGTCCTGCCTTTTTTTTTTTAACCTTGATTTTCTCCTTTCCACCAAGTTTGCTGAATCACACTAGCGTCCCGAAACCAACGTGCAACTTGATGCCTTCGTGCCTGGCACAAGCTGCCTGAAAGAAGCATGGCATGAGTTTAGAAGTCCCGGGTACATGGCCTGTGAGGCTTCAGGGTAAATGGACACTAATCAGATGCAACACGATCACTTGAAAGATTGCTTAAGTAAAATTTACTGTCCAGGTTGCCATAAACCCTAGTCATGAATCCAAGCAGAGGTTTCCTAAGAATTGGTTTATTTACTCATTTTTCATCTTTTCTTTCTTCCTAGTTAGAAAGTATCTGCAGATGTGTCCTCAGATGTGTACTAGCATCTCAAAGGCTTAGAAGATCCTGAAAACCTATCAGGACAGAAAATAGACACATGTAAAGTGGCCACAATGGGCCAGGTACCGTAAATACATCACACGTAAAGGAGTAATCTGGAAATTCTTATAGGCACATGAATCACGCTGTCAGTCAGCCTGCGGTGGGCCAGAGATTAGGCTTTCCTGTGAACGGCCAGGTTATGTTTTTGGTGCTGGTCCACAGAGGACAATTCAAGCAGAAAGGTTCTGGTCTACTATAACGCTTTTCCTGCTGATGTGGCATTGTGTTTGAAGGCCCCGTAATTATTATCCCTCAGCAAACACCCAGTGCTAGAGCTGGTCTTCAGCTGATGGCATATTATGGCACGTTTAGAGCTGAATCACTACCTACTCAGGCCCTGAGTAAAGACTAAAGCGGCCACTAATGATAAAGGCACACTTTGATTGGAAGGAATCCAGTGATAGGATGGCAGAGTGGGCCCTCGGAGAAACAAGGAGGCTGCAGATGCCTCACTGTGGGAATCTGAGGAATGCAAGGAAAAAAGGGTGAGGAGCTCCAAACACAGACATCTTCGTGGTCATCACAGGTATCACTTCACGAACATTTGTTATGGGCCTATGTATGCACTTTGTGTGCAGTTAATAACACAGACCGTATTTTAAAAATAACAATGTTGTCTATTTTATAATGGGCCCAAGATGGTCTTTAAGACAAAAAGAATTTCTGCTTCTACTTGGCATAGAACACATTCACAATGTTGGTGTTTATGTAAAAAACAAAGAAAACTCTTCCCATCTATTGAGGCTGAGCCATAGGCACAGGATCTCATTTTAGGTCAGCAATTCCTTTCATCCACTGACCTGAGCTTGTGCCTGACATGGACTTGCTGGTTCGGGCCTCCCTAGAGCAGATGGGTCGGCTATTTTTGACCAAGGGCTAAAATACTCTGATCCCAAGGAAACGCACTGTGCTTGGATGGCATTTCATTTGTACTCAGAGAGGCCTGAGGCTGAGTTCCTTCTTCAGATGGCACTCTGTACTCCTCATTTTTAATGAGACAGATGAGCTGCGATGTTTTTGCCCCAATCTAACAAAGATTGCTACGGAGACAAGGAAATTCTAGGCCCTGCTATTTTCAAAAAGCCGAAGTAGACATGCCCAAAATCTTTGTTACGAGTTCCCAGAAAGCTTCCTGGAAAATTGAAGACCTCAGGCAGGTACAAAGCCCTTGAGAAAAGCAATAAGCTAAGTGCGTATCCAGAGTGTCTTCAAGATGCATTTCCTGTCCTTTCAGCACACAACAAATATTTACCAGGGTCTAAGGCTGAGTGACACTGAATTTTTATCTCCACATTTCATGTCTATATATCTAGATCTATCTATATCTATACCTATATCATCTATATCTATATATCTCTCTATATCAACGCATATATTTATTTTGTGTTGAAAGACATAGGAATACCCATTAGAATTGAATTATGAGAAAACTACAAGATGAAAACTAGCATTTTAAATCTGTGTTTCTTGGCTTTTTGCAATCTGACTCTGGCTTACAAATAAGAACTCATTTTGTGATGTGCATACTAACCCCTCCTAGAATATTCCAGCAGTATTGAACTATTTTTTGTTTCTTGTGTGTTTCAAGCAATGTTGTGCCTCTGTCTTTTTTATACAACCCATTTCCTCTGCCTGGAATGTTTTTCTCCATAATTTTCTTCTAGTAAACTCCTATTCATCCTTTAAAATCCAGTTCAAATATCACCTCCTCTTGGTACCTGCTTCTCTTCTAAAATTAATCAATTCATTTTGAACATAATGTTGTACTTCATTAAGTTTTACTTAATACTCATCATATATTGCATTTTAGTTATCGGTGTGCATATCTGTGAGCATCCGTGGGTAGCTTATTTCTTTTCCTCTTTTTAGCTTTTGTACCTCACATATTTGTGATGTCAAAATTGAATGGAAGGGCCTAGTGGAACAAGGATGAGGTGCAACAGAGTGAAAATCGACAGAAATCCGAAAACTAGTGCCTAGATCTGGAATCTCTAGTCACGTGCATAAGGCAGCCCTCAAATTTTCCATTTTTCTCACATGTAAAATAAGAAAGTTGGACAATAATAATTCCAAAAAGCAGTAGGGTAGGTAAGAGGCATTGTGCTAGGTCCTTTACATGTATTATTTCATTTAAAAATATAACTACCTCCCGAAGTTCATATTATTGTCCCTCTTTTTATTCATGTACACTGAAGAAGTGTGAGAGATGGGGCTCAAGCCCAGATTTGTTAAGTCCAAAGCCTATAGTCTTAACCATTATGCTATTCTGGCTCCAAAAGTATATAATTTAAGGGAAACCTGTAATCGGCCTGAACGTATGTTGTGAGGGATGTAATGAAGTGCAGCATTCTTCTGGGGAGGTAGCCATCTTCCACTCTGTATGCTAGGTTTGTACAAAAAACATCACGCACATGTGCCAAGTACAACGCAGGAGGATGCACAGCCTACTGCTCCATTCAACAGCATTTGACTCCTCCTGAGACAAAGAAGTGAGCTCTCAGCCACCAGCAGAAAGTCATGTACTGTGAAAGTGCAGTCTTTGCATGTCCGCTTTACCTTGTGTAAATCCCAATTTCATTTCAGAAATCAAGACCATCTACCTTGTTTTCCTCCATTACAAAGAGGAAAGGGTAAGCACAAGCATGTAATCTCATTCCATCCCCAAATGTAAGATGTAACAGCTAAATGAAGAATATGCAGACAGAAGGAACATTAGCAGTCACTGAGCCTAAGCTTTAGGCAGGGAAAAAGGTACAATTTGAGACTGGCTTGAATTTTAAAAGTTTATACAGGAACTAGTTTCTGTGTCTTTTCTAGAAATCTCTTTTAACTAATTGATAGATGTTGCCCATTGTGTAATAGGTAAAAAGGAAGGGTTAAAAGAAAGAGAAAGAAAAAAGAAAGAAAAGAAGGAGGGAAGGAGGCAGGGAAGGAGGGGAGGGACGGAGGGACAGAGGGTGGGAGGAAGGAAGGACCCTGAATTAGAACTCGGATTTTTTTTGTTTGTTTTTGCCTAGGTCTCTGGCTTATTCTCTGGACCTCATTTTCATTTGTAAAATGAGGACATTAAATTACTTCTAAAGCCTTCCTTATCTGTGCTAAAAGTAGGTGCTACATTCATGTGCAAAACAAATGCACCGCTAAGTTTGCAGTACAGAAGGCTGCCCACTTGCAGTGATTTATTGATTGATTCATTCAACAAATACTTACTGAGAGCTTAGGATGTGCCAGAAACTGTTCTACGTGATCAGAATACACCAGAGAACAGACACCTTATGCTTCACTTTATGTGACTATAACCTTTACTTTCAGGCAGTGCACAGAAGTAAGAATCCATGTATATTACTTGGGGGAATCAAAATGTGTCGAGCAAATAAAAGGCTCCCAAAGTATCTGGAGCATTCTGTCTCAGAAAACTGGTTTCTTCAGTCAGCGCCACCATTAGGAGAGTCAGGTTGTAATGCGGACCTTCCTCAGAGACAAAACTCTGTTTTCCAGTTCCCCTATGCTGGCAGTGCGTGAGTCAGCCAAAGCAGAGCCTCCTGTCCAATTTGCAGTGGCTGTCCTCTTCACTGGCTGGCTCTGGGGCCATCTCTCCCTGGGCCACCTTAGGTCCGCCTTCCTTTGTCCACTGTTATGGCTTCAGTCAAAGGTTTCCCTAGTACCTTGGCAGTTTTTCTTTATTATTTTTTATTTTTTTAAATAATTTTATTTTTGTTCAATTACAGTTGTCTGCATTTCCACCCCCAAAAACTTCCCCCCACCCCAGCCAATCCCACCTTCCTCCCTTGCTTCCAACCTCCCCCTTGGTTTCATCCTTGTGTCCTTTATAGCAGTTCCTGAAAACCCTTCCCCCCATTATCCCTTCCTGCCTCCCCTCTGGTTACCGTCAGATTGTTCTTAATTTCAATGTCTCTGGTTATATTTTGCTTGCTGTTTTCTTTTGTTGATTATGTTCCAGTTAAAGCTAAGATCATATGGTATTTGTCCCTTACCGCCTGGCTTGTTTCACTTAGCATAATGCTCTCCAGTTCCATCCATGCTGTTGCAAAGGGTAGGAGCTCCTTCTTTCTCTCTGCTGCTTAGTATTCCATTGTGTAAATGTACCAGAGTTTCTCGATCCACTCATTTGCTGATGGGCACTTGGGTTGTTTCCAGCACTTGGCTATTGTGAATTGTGCTGCTATGAACATTGGGGTGCACAGGTTCTTTTGGATTGGTTTTTCAGGGTTCTTAGGGTATAATCCCAGCAGTGGAATTGCTGGGTCAAAAGGCAGTTCCATTTTTAGTTTTCCAGTTTTCCTTTAAAACACTCTGTTGCTACCCCTTCTTATCACATGGAGGGATCATTCACATCAGTCAGTAGCTATCACTAGTAAGGGGACCTCTTATAGAAGAGAAATGATACATGCTCTCTCCAAGGGATTGTCTTTTATTTGATTTGCAGAGATCTGCCCACTGAAAGGAGAATCTGTAATTCATGTCGCATTTACTGGTAGGAAATATGGTGTTGGAAAGAATGGCTGTGATATGGCCACTTCCTCGGCGTATGAACTTCGCAGAGCATTTGATCTCTAAGGTATGGATTCTAGTAGGAAAACACTGTGCAACTCAGAGTGCTGTTGTGAAGACTAAATTAGATAATGTGCAAAAGCCTAGCACCTAAAACCAAGCATCACATATACAATACATCCATCGCCAATAGCCAGGAAGGATATCAAAACGTTCATATAAACAGCCAGTTATAAGTTACATATAAGAATGTTCAAATACGAGATTTCTTAATGTTGGAGATAAGACCTAAGAAACGAACTGATCAATTCACTAATTTACTATTTATATCTATGGCCTCTAAGTTCCAGCATAATAAACAATGCATATTTTTCCATGTATAACACACACCCACATTTTAGTACTACCCATGTATAATGTTCGTCCTTATTTTTCCCTTACAATTTTGGGCAAAAAAGCATGCATAGTGCATGGCAAGATACAGTAGTTTCCTTCCCTTCCCTTCCCTAACCTTCCCTAATATCCTACCCAAAGTTCTATAATGAAATCAGCTATTTCTCCAGATGCACTATTCCAATTTCCTTGGTGTTAACATCACTTATGTCACTTATGGAATTGTCTACCAATAAATGAAAATGGCAATCTTGGTGAAGGAATCTGGGTTCAAGTCATAGATTTACCACTTTACCCTGTGCATGACTTCAGGCATGTAGACTTTTCTAGGACCCAATTTTTTCAGCTATAAAACACTAATCTGTAACTGCTTTACCAGTCTTTACAGGTTTTATGTAAAGATAAAAAATTCATACTCTACTATGAGGCCATAAAAAAGAAGAAACTCAGCTTTTGCAACAGCATGGATAGACTTGGAGGTTATTATGCCAAGTGAAATAAGTCAGTTGATGAAAGACAGATATCATATGATGTCACTCACTCATATGTGGAATCAAATGAACAAACTAAACTGATGAACAAAATAGAAACGAAGTCATAGATACATGGAACAGACTGACAGCTGTCACAGGGGAGGGTCCAAGGGGAAGTGGATGAAAGGGTGTGAAGGGATTAGCTAAAGAACATAGATAAAGTGGTGACGGCCGAAGGGAAGGGGGCAAGGACAGAGTGTGGAGTGGGCAAGGGGAGGAAACTGAGACATCTGTAATAGTGTCAACAATAAAAATAACGTAAAAGAACTCATATTCTTCAGTTTTGTAAATTTGGGACTTCTATAAATATAAGTGATATTATTATTTACCTAAAGTATTTGAATATATTCAAATAAAGTGTGTATGGGAGTGTATACAATCAATAAATACAGACTTCTTTTCTGTTCTTAAAAACTATACCTCAGAGAGAAATTAAAATTTTTTTTCTTTTTTAGAGAGAGGGGAAGGGAGGGAGAGAGGGAGAGAAACAGCAATGTATGGTTGCCTCTCACATGGCCCTCACGGGGACCTGGCCCACAACCCAGGCATGTGCCCTGACTGGGAATTGAACCGGGACCCTCTGGTTCCCAGCCCGCGCTCAATCCAGTGAGCTACACCAGTCAGGGCAGAAATTAAAATTTTTAACCTGTGAAAAAGCAGTCATCAATCTTTTCTCTACTGGTCCTGTAAAAACAGGAAATAGCGCCATCATGAGACCGGTAGAGGGATTACACCATTTGCAGAACTAAAAGTATGTGGTGTGAAAATGCAACTCCTCTACCTGCCAGCTGAACCTGATTTAGCAAATCTGATGTACAGAGCATTATTTTTTTGTACTAAAAGTTACTTTATTTTCAACTATCTCATATCTGTGGTACTTATATTAACATTAAAATTCTCCAGCAACCTATGAGAGGTACTAATAATTTTATTGTATATATTAAGGTGTACAATGTGGTGTTTTGATATACACACACATTGTTAAATAATTACTGTGATCAAGCTAAGTAGCTTACCATCACCTCACATAGTTACAATTTTTTGTGCAAGTGTGTAGTGAGAACATTTAAGATCAACATTCTTAGCAAATTTCAAGTATAAAACACAGCATTATTAACTGTCGTCACCATTCTGTACATTAGATCTCCAGAACAGCAGTTTTCAACTGGTGTGCCCCAGCACACTGGTGTGCCTTAGAAAGAACTCACACAAGTTCACTCCAGGAAGACAAAAAAACCCAATTAAAAATGGGCAAAAGACTTGAACAGACACTTCCCCAAGGAGTGAAGAAAAAGGAGTGATACAAGGAGTGATACAAGCCCAGAGACATATGAAAAGATGCTCAGCATCACTAGCCATCAGAGAGATGCAAATTAAAACCACAATGAGATACCACCTCACACCGGTCAGAATGGCCATCATCAACAAAGCAACAGACAAGTGTTGGAAAGGATGCAGAGAAAAAGGAACCCTACTGCACTGTTGGTGGGAATGCAGACTGGTGAAGTCACTGTGGAAAACGGTATGGAACTTCTTCAGAAAACTAAAAATGGAACTGCCTTTTGACCCAGCAATTCCACTGCTGGGATTATACCCTAAGAACCCTGAAAAACCAATCCAAAAGAACCTGTGCACCCCAATGTTCATAGCAGCACAATTCACAATAGCCAAGTGCTGGAAACAACCCAAGTGCCCATCAGCAAATGAGTGGATCGAGAAACTCTGGTACATTTACACAATGGAGTACTAAGCAGCAGAGAGAAAGAAGGAGCTCCTACACTTTGTGACAGCATGGATGGAACTGGAGAGCATTATGCTAAGTGAAACAAGCCAGGCGGTAAGGGACAAATGCCATATGATCTCAGCTTTAACTGGAACATAATCAACAAAAGAAAACAGCAAGCAAAATATAACCAGAGACATTGAAATTAAGAGCAATCTAACAATAGCCATAGGGGAGCGGGGAGGAGACTGTGGGGAGAAGGGTTTTCAGGAACCACTATAAAGGACACACGGACAAAACCAAGAGGGAGCATGGAAGCAAGGGAGGAAAGTGGGTTTGGATGGGATAGGGGGAAGGGGAGGGGAGAAAATGCAGACAACTGTAATCGAACAACAATAAAGTAATTTTTAAAAAAAAGAATTTTCACAACGTGCTACATCTGACTATTTAGTCAGGGCCACTGACCTTTTCCCCTTAGATTGCCAAACAAAAAAATGAAAACAGCCAACACAAAATAGCCATCTGGTGTGAATCAATCAAAATTATACTTATGCTTTTTGTCAGATCAGCAACAGATATAATATTTTGCTGTGCTGCAAATTTTAATAATTCGTTTAGTAATTAGTGTGCCATGAGATGAAAAAGGCTGAAAGTCACTGCTGTAGAACTGATCCATCCTGTACACCCGAACCTTCGAACCCTTTGACTGACATCTCCCGTTTCCACGTCCCTCCCAACCCTCAGCACCAACATTCTACTCTCTACTTTTATGAATCCAACAGTTTTAGATTTCATATATGTGATATAATGTGTTATTTGCCTTTCTGTGCTAGACTACCCCACTCAGCATAGTGTCATCCAGGTTTATCCATGTTCTCACAAACGGCAAGGTTTGCTTCTTTTCTAATGCTTCAGAATATTCCACTGCATATGTGTACCATACCTTCTTTATCCATTCATCTGCAAATGGACGCTCAGGTTGTTTCTGTATTTTTGTATTATAAATAAGCTCCAATTAACATGGGCGTGCAGATATCCACTAGCGACACTGACATGATTTCCTTTGGATATGTACCCAGCAGTGGGATTGCTGAGTTATGTGATAGTTCTATTATAAATGTTTTTCTGGAGCTTCTGTACTGTTTTCCATAGCCACTGCAAAAAAACTTTATATTTCCACCGACAGTACATGAGGGTTCCCTTTTCTTCTACAACCTCACTGACACGTTATCTTTTCTCTTTTTGATAATAATCATTCAAATATGTGTGAGGTAGATCTCCATTGTGGTTTTGGTTTGCTTTTCTTAACGGTTAATGACGTTGAGCATGTTTTCAGGTACCTGTTGGCCATTTAAGGGTTCTTCTCTTCAGAAGTATCTATTCAGTTCCTTAGCCAATTTTTTAATCAGGGATTTTTTTTTAGCTATGAAGTTGTTTGAGTTCCTTATATATCTTGGGTGTTAACCCGTATTAGATAAAGAGTTTGAAAATATTTTCTTCTATTCCATAGGTTGGCCTTTTGTTTTGTTGATTATTTCCTTTGCTTTGCAGAAGCTTCTTAGTTTTATGCAATCCCACTTATCTGTTTTTGCTGCTGTTGTCTGTAGTTTGGGGGTCTTACCCCCCCAAATCATTGCCCAGACCAATGTCAAGAAACCTTTCCTTATGTTTTCTTCTAGTGGTTTTGGGGGTTTTGTGCTACATTTAACTCCTTACTCCATTTTGTTCTGGAGGCATTGCTTGAATAAGCTGGGTGCATTGGTTTCCTAATTCTGCTGCGACAAGTTGCCAGATTGTATGGCATAAAACAACACAAATATGTTGTTCTATAGTTTTGAAGGTCAGAAGTCTAAAATGGGTAACACTGGGCAGGATTGCATTCCTTCTGGGGACTTTAGAAAAGAATGTGTTCCCTTGATCTTTCTAGTTTCTAGAGTCCACATGCATTTCTTGGCTTGCTGTCCCTTTCTCACATCATTCTGACCTCTGCCTCCACCGTCACACTTCCTTCTCTCACTCTGACCTTCCTACCTCCACTGTACAAGGACCCTTGTGACTACACTGCACCTAATTGAGGATAGTCCCCCAATTTTGAAATCCCTAACTTATCGCATCTGTAAAGCACCTTTCATCATATAAAACAACATAGTCATAGGTTTCAGGGATTAGAAAGTGAAAATTCATGGGGGACACATTATTCGGTCTACCATCAGGGTACGCTATTCTGGAGAAAAGGGCATACACATTTATATGTTGAATCCACCATTCATTAACTACAGTGTTTCCAGTAGGCTGCTACAGTACCGGCTTCTGCTTCAAAGCTATAAAGTTGTGATTATAGTTGGATGTATCTACCTCATAGGATTGTTGTAAGAATGAAATAAACAACATACATAGAGCTAGGTGAATAGGCTTGACATCCTGACTATATGTAATTTGCTAGGCTAGTGTTTCTAAAATTTGAGTGATTAGTGATGTCTTTTAAAGGGGAAAAAATGGTTTCTTGTCATTGTCATTTAAATATGGGTATCATAAAACTAGGTAAACTCCTTTTGCTTATAGTTCTTCTAAAATATGTGAAGCAAATTTACAAATTAAATAATCAGTATAAAAGGTCTATATAATTCAACTTATTCATATTAATTTAATTTGGGAGCTAAGTTTATTTTGGAAAAATGAATCACTGCTTTTAACTTGAATTGCATATGTGCTACTATGCATTTGACCTTTTCAGTAAGGCGTTCTTATTTACTTCCATCATCTTTCAACATTTAAGCTATTTGGAAACCTTCATTGTTAGGATGGGAGACCATATTATGATTTGGGCTTTGCATAGTCAAGCCTGATTATAAACATAAAACCAAAGAAAAGTGCATGGTTGAAATGGCGGTGTTCAACTCCAAGAGCATTTAGAGCTGTGCTTCCCAGGACAGTGGCCACTAGCCATGTGTGAACATTTACATTTAAATTTTAATTATTTTAAATGAAATTTTAAAAAATCTCAGTTCATCAGCCACATTTCAGCATTTAATGACTGCCTGTATCTAGTGACTATCATTTTAGACAGCAATAAAAAATATTTTCATTATCATAAAAACTTATACAGCAGTAGTTTAAAATACACTCACATTTATCTTTTTAGATAATAGTTAATGTAAAAGAGATGAGATTTTAAAAATTGTATAGAGAACTCTATACCCTTAGAAGACATCCATGAACCCTTAGGGGTTGAAAAACGACCATGGTGCATGGTAAGAGACGCTATAGCAGATGATAGGTCATGAATAAAGAATTATTTATATCTTGTTAACTGCTTCCCCCCTAGTCTTAGTGCTTAATAAATACTTGTTATAAGATTGAATTGCTGATTTAAAAATAAAGCAGTGTATTCTTTTTCTTTCTTTTCTTTTTCTTTTCTTTCTTTCTTTCTTTCTTTCTTTCTTTCTTTCTTTCTTTCTTTCTTTCTTCCTTTCTTCCTTTCTTCCTTTCTTCCTTTCTTTCTATTTTTGTTGTTCAAGTACAGCTGTCTGCATTTTCACCCCACCTCAGCCCCCGCCCCACCCATCCCTGCCTCCACTCATGAACTTACCCGCTTTGGCTTTGTCCATGTGTCCTTTATACAAGTTCCTGGATGGACCTTCCCCTATTTTCCCCGATTATCCCTCTCCCCCTTCTCCTCGGTTACTGTCAGCTTGTTCTTTATTTCAATGTTTCTGATTATATTTTGCTTGCTTGTCTGTTATGTTTTAAAACTAAGAAGTTTTGTGATGGAGTGAACATACTAAGGATAGGAGATTGAGTTTATATCTTTTATTTATCAAACATTACATTAATATATTTAAAATAAATATTTTTGCATAGCTCATTATTCCACCACTATGTGTACTATAAATGTCACTAAACTTGTAGTTAGAAAACCTTCCTTATTGTGTAACTGAGTTAATTTCTCCAAACTCCACTCTTCTCATCTATTACATTGCACTTCATATTATAGTTAAAAGGAACTATAGTACAAGAAATCACTATGTACATTTGAAGAGAAATCAAAATTTCACTATTGGTATGCTATGAATAATGAACATCAATGTTATGAAGTTAAGTTTATTTTTATTTTTTATCCTTACCAAATGGACACTGTCACAGTAACAAATTTTATGGAATCTAGGATAGTAGGAAGTGTTTCAAACACATTTGTTATTAATGTTGATGTCTTACATATCTACTGGCCTCACTGAGTCAAGGTGTCTTTACAAAGTTATATACAAATTGAAATTTTAAAAATTAATCTATTTAGTTAAACCATGGCATCTATAATCTAAAGGAAATCTATCTCTGTTTTGTTGTTGTAGTTTTGATTTTACACAGTGAGATCATTATGTAATTTGAAAAATTATCCCCATGTTTTTTGTGTTGTAAATTCATGTTTTTAAAACTGTGGTGCCTAAGCTACAACCATCTGAACACTTCACCTGCTGTTGCATAAACTTCCCATGCTGGCCTTGAGAAAGTCTTCCTGAACCACGAACAACTCTGATAGATTATTGATGTCTTTTCAGAAAAACTGAAGTGAACTTATCAATGATGAAATAGGTGCATATATCTTACTTTATGGAAAATAAGGTATTTTATTACTTGGTTCTTTGATTTACAAAAATTAAAGATTTTATGGGAAGTCCCATAAATGTGCCTAATGAAATACAATTGGATACTTATATTTCTCTTGAGAACACTCTAATTTAATAAATTTTGATTTCTCTGAATTTGAAGGGACCAGCCTGAAACTGTGTGCTATCAAAATGCAAATGTAACGTCAGATTGCCAGGGCCCTACTCTCTCCAGGAAAAAATATAGAGCACAGTGATTTAATTCATGCTGAAAAATTATCCCATTAGCACAGATTTACTTTCAAAAACATAATAAAATGTTGGCTTGGAAGTGATCTCAGTCCACATCTTTTAAAATATTCAACTTTTCTTATTTTGGGTGCAAGTACTTCTAAAAGGTATATAAGAAATACTTATATTTCTCTTCACATCTTTTTCAGCCAGACAGTTTGATGTGAATTATCTTGAAAGATCGGTAAAGTGGGCATGACTCTGGACAATGAAACGTGGAATATGTAAGTACCTTTGAGAACCAATGACTCCTAAAGAGCTGGCATGCCTCTGACTTATATTGAAAACTGAAGTAATGTTGATATCCTTGTACAAAATGATCTATTAAAGCACATTAACTGACTGCCATGGGGATTTAAATGGCATCTATATATAGAGAGAGAGGGGAAGGGAGAAGGAGGGAGAGAGAGAGAGAAGGGGGGATAAATATATGTTTATATTACTGTACAGTTTTCTTCTGAAAACTGAACTTGAACTTCTTCCATCCTTTTGTGTTTTCACACATCCTCACTGTCACATGCCACTGTCCTCTAAGTGGAACTCTCTGCTTCTTCCCTCATTCTTTTTTGTTTTCCTTGACATTGAACTAAATTAGATTGTTCCTTATTGTAAGCCTGAACAGCTTTGGGAAGCCTTCTCTAACACTAGAACTAGATGAATCTGGTTTATGAATGTTTTCCCAGATACATCCATTTGCTCTAAAATATGTCAGACAAATGTTTTTCATCTTCTGTAGCTAATATATCAATCGGCTATTTTATTATTGAAAGACTATGTATCAAAGACTCTCAAAGATTCACATGAAGCTTTTCCTTATTTTACTAAATGCTAAAAGTGGATTTTCTATAGTAATAAAGTGAGTAGTTAAAGCTTGGACTCAGTGTTATATTTTTGCATTAATTCATTGTTTTAGAAAGCAAATATTGCAATGTTTTAGAATTTTTTATTAGCAGGCCAATCTCAAACTCTGAAAAACATCTCTAAGAAGATCAAAATGCAGTTATATGGTTTCTTTATAATAATAGTCATCAGTTCAGTTTGGTCTGTCAAGTTATTTTAGGCTTGGAACAACGATGGCATCTAGGACAATCTCCTAAGATATGAGCCAAAAAATCTCATGCTACATTTTACTATTCTTCCAAAATTTCATGTGTGAAATAATTGACATATTATCTGCCTACAAGACTGAAAATTATAAACTCAACTTTAACTCTTCTGGATGCAAAGGACTGATTATGTACACACAATTAATGTTGCTAAGAGAAAAAAGGTGGTTATTTGTACTAACATATTAGCATTCCCATTTTCACTATGTATTTTCAGATTTATCTTTACACACTAATAATATCAGTATCATCCAAAGCAAGATTTAATTACACTTCCCAAACAAGGCAATAAATTTGTGAGCATAATTAAAACTATCATAAATAATTAAAGCTAACATTTTTCTTCCAAATAAATGAAGTAAATTTGTGTTGCTGTGACCTTGATTTAGTCACATAGAATTTTTAATCACTCAATTTTATCAAAGAAATATTAAAATCTTCGATAGATTATCCCTGGGTTCTAGTATATTTTCTTATTTTAATGAGACAGGACCATTTTTCCAGGAATTTTTTTAAGTGGCATTGCAATCAACAGATATTTATTAAATGTTTACTAGCAGAATGTCAAGCACAAGACTTATTACTTAAGCTTCAGCAAACTGTTTTCTAGACTGAATTATTTACAGATTCTTGGGCAAATGGCATTTCATAGATATGGACAAGTGACTTCGTGGTGTTTCCTAGGACCCAATCTTTCCCAATCCCTTAAGTAGTCCCTGATGACTTTTTTATTTTTTATTTTTTTTTTTGAGTAGGCACAGTGTATTTTATTAATGGTACACAATAAAAGGTAGGGCTCCCTAAGTCCTTCCCCTTCTTCAGGGTTTCTGGGGTGGAAACTCTTGATGTTGAGAATGAGAAATTTTTAGTGTGGTGGGTGACAGAGGTGGAAAGACTCCCAGCAGCTGAGGGGCTCTCTCTTCCTGCCTTGCTTTTTCTAAGGCTGGTGGTCCAGGGGGCTCCTATTCCTTGGAAGCCTTGTGGACCATCAGGTCTATCACCCTGTTACTATAGCCAAATTCATTGTCATATGAGAAAATAAGCTTGACAAAATGGTCATTGAGAGCAATGCCAGCACCAGCATCCAAGGTGAAAGAGTGGGAGTCACTGTTAAAGTCACAGGAGACAACCTGGTCTTCTGTGTGGTCCATGATGCCCTTTCGGTGGTTCTAAAATGCCAGCTTCACCATCTTTTTGATGTCATTGTATTTGATAGCTTTCTCTAGACAAGAGATCAGATCCATGGCAAACACATTGGGGGTGGGGACACAGAAGGCCATACCAGTGACATTCTCATTCAGCTCAGGGATAACTTTTCCCGTAGCCTTGG
The DNA here is from genome assembly GCA_004026765.1 of Micronycteris hirsuta. Lineage (NCBI taxonomy): Eukaryota > Metazoa > Chordata > Mammalia > Chiroptera > Phyllostomidae > Micronycteris > Micronycteris hirsuta. Next base: position 36,730 of record PVJI01015867.1, read on the forward strand.
CAGCACCAGCAGAAGCAGAGATGATGTACAGGGCAGCCCCATGGCTATCACGGCACAGCTTCCCAGAGGGTCCATCCACAGTCTTCTTGGTGGCAGTGGTGGCATAGACTATGGTTATGAGATCCTCCACAATGCAGAAGTTATCACAGATGACCTTAACCAAGGAGGCCAAGCAATCAGTGATACAGGAAGCATTGCTGACAATCTTGAGGGAGTTTCATACTTCTCAGGGTTCACACTCATCAGGAACATGGGGCAACTGCAAAAGGGTCAGAGATTATTATCTTTTTGGCTCCACCCCTCCAGTGAGCCCCAGCCTTCTCCAAGGTAGTGAAGACACCAGTGGGCTTAACAACGTATTGAGCACTAGCATCACCCCATTTGATGATGGCAGGATTTTGCTCCTACAAGGTGGAGATGGGTTTTACACTGATGTCTAGCTTCTAGTCTCAGCCTTGACTGTGCCATCCTTGTCATGGATGGAATCATATTGGAACATGCAGATCATGTAGTTAAGATCAATGAAGCGGTCACTGATGGCAACAAAATCCACTGCCAGAGTTAAGATAGCCCTGGTGAGCAGCTGCCCAATATGGACAAATTTAATTACTCCAACTTCACCATCATGTCTCAGGTTACAGCTTGCACTGCACTGCACAAGAAGATGCAGCTGCCTGTTGAACAGGGAGGAGCAGAGAGCCCCAAAGGCTAACTAGTTTTCTCCTTCTCAAACAAACTTAAATGATATTAAATGCTATGACCTTTTTCCACTCTCTTCTACTTATTTATTCATCCACTTATTCTTTCATTTAGTAATTATTGTGAGCCACTGTGTTTGACACTATGCAAAGTGTATAACCTGTTTCTTGCTATCAAGTGTGTACATGATAATTTTTCACTGATCATTTTAGCAACATGATAAATGCACTATATTAGGTAGCTTTACAGCAGTAACAACCGCAAACAGCATTTATTTCTCACTACTGTTACATGTACGTAGCTGTGGGTTGGCTGCTGTGACTCTATGTGTTTTCCCATTCCAGAACCCAGGCTTAAGAAACAGACCTGAAATTCTCCCGGCAGAAGGAAAAGAACAGGAACTAATTGGTCAATGTCTTTGAATGCTTCTACTTGAATGTGATATACAGTTATTCTCATTATTCACAGTAGTTATATTCTTCAAAGTGACCACAAACACCGAATTAGCAAATACTGAACTATTTCTCCAAGAGGACCTGCAAACCTTTATTCACAGCACTTTTGTCAACCAAAATGCCTTTGGAGTTATATAGCTTTGTTTGCCAAAGTCTTTTTGTTTGTTTGTTTGTTTAAATTTATTTTATTGATCATACACATAAGTTCCCTGGCTTCCACATTTCCCATACTATTTTCAACCTCCCCTTGTCTATTTTCTACCTACAGTTTACTCTACCTATTCTCTGTACAGTATTGTATAATAAGCCAGACTCATCATCCTAGAAAACCTGCTCTTCCACATAACCATCTTCTGTACAACACTTAGCAGGAAAAAATTTCTTGCACATTCTCCTGATCCGATGAACCTGCTTCACCTGCAAGTCTACTTTTATGCTGTTTCAGCTTTTGAAACATTTCAAGCAGGCAACACTCACTGAAAAGGGTTTAACATTTTCTCCAGTCTGGTTAATGTGCTCTTTCACAAGTGGTGCCTAATGTGGGGAAGTATTCCCACAGAAAAATGAGCCAGAAAGGTATTCAAAAATGCCTATTTCTTACAGGTAACAGCCCTGTCTCTTTCTCCATAAAAAAAAATATCTGGAGATTCAGTGACCCAGAGAAGCTTTTTTAATGCAGAATTGTAATTGAAGATTTAATGAACCAATAAATTATCAGTGTCTCTAAACTATCTCTCAGTAGATTCACTGTCCTAAGGTAGCACAGTTATAGCGGTCTGTCTGGGATGGAAGAGAGAATACATGTGTTTATGTTGTCCCAGGTTATAAGTAATAGCTAATTTTAGTTGAAATGATGCTGTTGGTGAATACCCAGATATATGGACTTTTTTAAAAAGATTTTATTTATTTATTTTAGAGAGAGGGGAAGGGAGGGAGACAGAGAGGGAGAGAAACAGCAATGTATGGTTGCCTCTCACAAGGCCCTCACTGGGGACCCGGCCCGCAACCCAGGCATGTGCCCTGACGGGGAATCGAACCGGGACCCTCTGGTTCCCAGCCCACTCTCAATCCGCTGAGCTACACCAGCCAGGGCCAGATATATGGACTTTTGAATGTTGCCCTGGTAATCTCTTTATTCTTAATATAACTGTTATAAATTCTTTTGGCATCTTAATACAAGCCAATAGTAAAGTGAAAACCATTAGGTTTGTAAACAGTTGCTTATACTAGGGATTGGCAAACTATAATCTGCATGGCAAATCCTGTCTGCAACTTGTTCTGTAAATAAACTTTTACTGGAATTCAGCCATGTTTTTTGTTTGTGTATTGCCTATGACTGTTTTCACACTGTAACGACAGAGTTGAGTAGCTGCAGCAGAGACCACATGGCCCACATGCTGAAAATACTTATATTCTGGATCTTCCCAGAAAAGGTCTGTCAACCTTGGCCTAATACTTGTGAAAGAAACGTTGAAAAAAAAAAGATAATTAATAGTGAAATTATGGCACTGACTGATGTGGCTCAGTGGATTGAGTGCTGGCCTGCCAACCAAAGGGTTGCCAGTTTGATTCCCAGTCAGGGCACGTGCCTGGGTTGTGGGCCAGATCCCCAGTAGAGGGTATGCAAGAGGCAACCACACATTGATGTTTCTCTCCCTCTCTTTCTCCCTTCCTTCCCCTCTGTCTAAAAATAAATAAATAAAATCTTTAAAAAAACAAATAGTGAAATTATGAATAACAGGTGGAAAAACTAACATCTCTTCACAGAAGTTTTTATATTTCCAGAGTGTCTGCCTAGGTCAATGTCATTGAATGTAAATCAATTACAAAACTGTGCAAGCTGTTCTTTGTATCTATGAGTCTGTTTCAATTTTGTTTGTTAGTTTATTTTCAGCTGTTAGAGGAGACAGGGGTTGGGCCCAGAAACAACACACTGGGTAGGAGGCTTCAGAGCACATCAGGACATGACACAGTAAGCTCCACAAGCAACACACCCAAAG
>PVJI01015868.1:0-39768 GCA_004026765.1 Micronycteris hirsuta
AGCACATTCCACGTAAATCCAACAAGAAAGTGGATTGATTATTACAAATCACTCTCAATTTAGTAAGAGACATAGCATGACGAAGCAGTTCTGCCCAGCTCTCCCAGAAGGGCCCCTGACACCATGCTCTGCTGGCCGTTGTCTCAGAGGAAACCTGCCTCATTTTCCCTTTGACCCTGACCTCTTGTAATCATGCAGCTTCTTTCTTCACCTGTAAAGCAATGTGGGTAGAGTCAATAAATTTAATAAAGTTGCTGATCACTGGCAGATTCTGTTATGTGAAAGTGCATTTACACGTTTTCTCATCCAATGCACACTTGGCACTTGAAAAATCTGTATTTTTTCGAAATCTATTCTCACCCTACTTGCTTCCATTGATAGACCCTCACTGGATTGGGACAACACCATTTCACTGCTGAGTTAAGATTTCAGCGAACTGTCTATCTCAAAGTTCACTTTCTCTGTGAAGACTTCTCTGGAAGGCAAAGCTTTCCTCCCTCTCTGGACCACACAGCTGAGCATTCCTGCCATCACTCAGCTGAGTTCTTTTCACAACGAACTTGACTGCTAGCTATCCTTACCCTAGCAAGGGTTTTCTGAGACCCCTAGTAAGGATTCTACTGCCATCTGTGTTCCAACTCTTTCTCGACTACCTGTAAATCACCCATTCTCACCCCTCTCTTTATTGTCCAAAAAATGCCTTAGATACCCAATGTTGCTTCACTGTCATTGGAATTTTCATGGATTTTTTATGTCTATGCAAATTTCCCATGACATGTATTAAACTTTGATTTACTTCAGTTAATCTGTCACTGTTAATTTGGTTATTGGCCCAGCCAGAAGAATCTAGAAAGTGGGAGGAAAAATATTAATATTTTTTTAGCCCCCACAGTTAACAACAGCTTCTACTTGACTTGAATGTGTACATTTTACTTGCTTATTTAGGAGAGGTGATTCTTTTCTTTCCCATAACACCAAGATCAATTTGGGGCCAATTAAACATAATATATAAATTATCTGAAAATGTTTATCTGATTGCGGGTGGTCAGTGGACTTGCTTCCCCTTCATTCCCCTGCCAGGCTCAGGAATGAAAGCTCTGTACCTATGTTTTTATAATGCCAAAATAAGCAGGTTATTATTTCTAAAATGTTATTAAATAGAAAATTTTCATTCTTCCCTGCCACCTCTTTCCCCAAAGCCCTTAATTCTTGATATGTTTTATGTTGGACCCACTTTTTAAACAAATTTTAATTGTGGTAAAATCCCTATAATATAAACTTTGCCATCTTAACAGTTTTTAAATATGCAGTCCAGTGGCCTTAAGTACATTCACAATGCTGTTACAACCATGACCACCGTCCACCCACAGAACTCTTTTTTAAAATTTAATCTTTATGGTATTTTTTTTCCATTACCACTTAGTCCCCTTATAGAACTCTTCACCTTTTGGAGTTGAAACAGTAACCCCCCTCCCACCTTCCTCCCGCCCCGGCAGCCACCGCTGTACCTCCTGTCTCTGTGGATTGAACTGCTCTAGGGGACTCATGGAAGTGGGTTCATGCAACATTTGTCGTCTTGTGACTGGCTCATTTTACTGAGAATAAAGCCCCCAGTGCTCACCCACGTAGTAGCGTGCGTCCCTCCCCTTTAAAGGCTGAGTGATATCCAGTGTCTGTTGTGTAGAAAACCTACCCTTGTCCTGGTGTCTCTTGAGCCCTCACGTGACCAGCCCCAGCTGGGTGTCCCGTAATTTAACTTGACTCTGCACTGGCTGTCTGGAGTCAGGTCCATCCGAAGGTTTAGGGCTCAGTCCCCCAAGACTGCCCCTACTTCAGATGCCGATCTTATGTCTAGTTTGTCATCTGAGCCGATTGGCTGTAAACCAAAGATTCCCCAGAACCCCTTTTCAGGTTTGATTAAGTTGCTAGAGTGGCTCACAGGACTCAGGAAAACAGTTTACTGTTTACCGGTTATTACAAAAGGAGATGAAAAGGCATACAGGCATGCGGAGGAGCATCCGGACGGAAGAGACGTGTGGGGTGAGGCACGGGAGACGTATGCAGAGCTTCTGTGCCTTCTCCAGAGCACCACTGTCCCAGCACCTGCTCAGGCTGGCCAACCTGGAGGCCCTCTGAGCCCCATTGTTGAGGATTTTTATGGAGCTCCCTCACATAGATGTGATGGATCATTTAATCCATTTTCAGACCTTCTCTCCTCTCCATAGAATGGGGGGCAGAGCTGAAAATTCCAAGTTTCTAATCATGTCTTGGCCGTTCATCCAGAAGCCCAGCAAGAGTCACCTCATTAGAACAAAAGACACTCATACCACCCAGAAAATTCCAAGGGATTTGGGTACTCTGTGTCAGAAACTAGAGTCAAAGATGGAACATTGGAACAAAAGATGCTTCTGGTGCCCTTATCACCCTCCCATCAATGGACACTTGGGTTGCTCCCACCTTTTGTCTATTGAAATGCTGCTATGAACACAGGTATTCCAATATCTGTTTCTGGTTCTTTAGGATATACACTAAGAAGTGGAATTGCTAGAATATATGGTACTTCTGTTTTTTAAGTATTTGTGGACTGGCCACACTATTTTTCATACTGGCTGTACCGTTGTATGTTCCCACCAACGATGCACCAGGATTTGTTTCTTTTTCGTCACGTCCTTATTTCCTGTTTTTGTTTCTGATAGTCGCCATCGTAGTGGACATGGGCTGCACCAGCTACTTTATTGTCACAAGAGCTGGGAAGACCTTGGTCCCGTGACCATGTGTGTGTCTCCTGCTACCTACCCCAAGTGCGGTCCACGGACCAGCGGCATGGACACCACCTGGGTGTTTGGGGTTGCAGAACTTCAGCCTCCATTCCAGCCACACAGAATCAGACTACTTTTTAACAAGATCCCAGGTGAGTCTGACCATCATCATTATACTCGGCAGTGGCAGGTCTGTGGAGGGTCAGAGACTCAGAAGAATGTGAACTTCACTTGGATTCCACACTTAAAATGAGGTGTTGCTAGATAAAGCAAGTTGGAGTTTTTCTCGTATTGATAGATGTTTGGTACATTCATCCTCTCAAAGAAACAAACATAGAAGGTGTAACTAGATAAAAATGCATACTTTGCCCAGCTCTGTGTGTTACTGGGTAAAAGATAAGTAGAAAACTGACAGAGCAAGAAAATAGATTTGTTATAACAAACACTACATCACATTCTGGACTCTGATGTTCTAGAAATTATGAACACTGAAGGTATTTCAGGTTTATTCTATAAATTCCATTATAATTCAATTTTGGGTTGGAGAGTCAGGGAAGGTAACATCATAAAGCTCTCTAAAGTTGTTTTTGCGTATTATGCTTGACAATAAACACAAGGCAATTTTCTCTGTGCAACTGAAACGAGATGGGAGGGAAAAGGTGTCCAGGTGAGCAAAGCGTAGAGGCAGAAAACAGCCTACTAATGGGGACAATAATAGCTATGGGTGTTTAGGAGGGATGGGGCCCTATTTTAAGCACCTCTTGTGAATTAATGTGTTAACTCGTTTATGTTCCTGAATTCTAGGCTGACACAGGAAATGTCAAACATAGGTCCGAGTCATAGACTTTAGACTCAGCTCTAACCAAACAAGTACCTCCAGGGTCTACCTACCTGGGACTTCGTCCCATAGGGAATTGCAGACTTTTTTCCCGAGAGAGAGTGAATCATCCTTGCTCTCATGGGGACACCTTGAGCTACAACCTGAAACAAAACCGGAAATATCGATTTCAGTTTCTGCAACATGGCATTATGCAAGTAAAGCAGATATGAATTTTAAAGTGTGCTTTGTACATATTTTCAAAATATTAAAAATAGTATAAAGAACCATGGAAGCACAGAATGGTGGAAAGTTAACCAAGGAAAACTGTGTTCTTGCAAATTTTAGTTTTTGCTTTCTTTCGAAACTTCAGATTTCAGAATTCACTTAAAGTTTCTTCGGTCTAACTCTAATATGACACTCGAGGAAAGGGTTTCATTGTCGGAAAAGTCACATGATTTTCCCAGGATCACCCAAGAGAGCAGCACAGGGGGAGTAAAACCCGGTAGTGCTGAACCCAGTGGGGTGTTTTCCTACACACGGACCTAAGAAAAGTGTAGAAATGCAAACAGAACTTATATTGACTTATGTTATCATTTTGAAAACCCATTGTCAGCAAAAGTCATATTGGGAAAAACACATTATTTCCTTTCACACTTTCCAGCTGTATCGTGCATAGGGAGAAGTTCAGTGATACAGAGGCCATGTAAATAATATCTACTATAAGCCCACAATCCTTATCCACTATCTTGGGGACCACTGGTTTCAGAATTCAGAAGTTCTCAGATTTTTGAGAGGTAGTTTAGTGCATATGTGGCTATCACACAGCCAGCAAAGCCCAGGGCACCGGCTCATAATGAAACAAAATATTTCTGCTGTAAAACATAGCAACACCAAATGAAAAAATGAGTACGGCCATAAAAAGTCTTACATCAGGTCAAATTTTCTGCTGAATGGATGATGAAAAGCTTTCTATTTTCAGAGCTTTTTGCATCATAGAATTGTGGGTAAGAGAGTATGGGTCTGTATGGCCAAAAGAATGGAGTCTGCCTGCCTCCCATCATCCTAATGCCGTCCAGAGCTCACTTTTTCTGTAAGCAGAGCTCTACCGTCCTGTTGAGAGCTCACATCAGAAGTAATTATCAGGTGGGGTTGCAACATCTCCTGTCCAAGGTCATGCATCAGGCTCTGGATCCCCAGGTGCTTCAAGTGTCAAATATTCACCCTCTTGCCAATTTAGAAGTTTGAAAACCTCTGTAGAATGAGCCTGCATGAAGAGGGTCTTGGCGTTCGATGGTCCTTTGCACCGGGATGAAATCTAGACCGTGCGATTGTTGGAAAACAGCTGATGTTATCTTCTATAAGGAAAATGCATTAACAAGGTACCTGATCTTCTAGGCCAATGGCTTTCAAGGCTTGCCGTCCTCTGTAAGAAAGGGCCAAGTTAATGCTTCTTCCACGTGCAGATTTGGCCACTCGGATATCTAAGACATTGGAAGTAGACTCCATGTTACACACGTCTCCTTATATCCTAGGACAGGATGAACAACTGGTGCTGTCAGAACCAGATTAAAAGACCTTAACTCTTTTCAAGAAAGTACTGCCCTGGCTGGTGTGGGTCAGAGGTAGAGTGCTGGTCTGCAGATCAAAGGGTTGCCGGTTCGATTCCCAATCTAGGGCACATGCCTGGGTTGCAAGCAAGGCCCCCAGTAGGGGGCGTGTGAGATGCAACCACACATTGATGTTTCCCTTTCTCTCTCTCTCTTCCCATCTCTAAAAAGTAAAATAAATAAAATCTTTTAAAAAGAAAATACTAATAATAGTACATTTGTGTTAAATTAATTGAGATAGTTGAGGTTTAAAAATTTGAACAGTTCTTTTTTAAGAAAATATTTTTTAAAATCTAAAGAGAAAGAAGTCAGAGGATGAAAACCACATCTCACCATTTTTAGTATTGTCTTACCTTCTCTAGCTTCATATACATCAACTTGGAAATTCCTCTTTGCAAGGAAGCATGCATTCAATGATCCAACCTAGGATTCAAAGAGAATTTTTTCATATTTTTATCTTATTCCACCAGTATAAGGGATTTTTACTGGCAAAATGAAGCATTGTGTATGGTTGGGTTATCACACTGATTTACTCAGTCACTACTAGAAAGCACCATTGTTACGAAAATAATGGGGTAATTCAAGATTAAATTTTATAATTTTAGAGATAGACTTTTTACTTTTTTATAGTGACATGTAACTTCCCTACAGAAAGATCATAAAACATGTATACAGTTTACAAAATACTTAGAAAGCGAACACCCCTATAACCATCACTTTGGTCAAAGAGCAGAGCATTGCCATGCTCTCGAAGCTGCCCTCTCTGCCTCCCCAATCGCAATCCCCAACCTTCACCAACAGGTGAACAGTATGCTGACTTTTGTGATAACCTGTCCTTGCTTCTTTATAGCGTTACCACGTAGGTATATATCCCTAGGCCATATAGGTTAATTTGGCTTGGTTTTGAATCATATAATTAGAACCACACTTGTGTATTTTTTTTTTGCATCTTGCTTCTTTACCATAATAATATGCTTAGGATTTTCGTCCATATGGTTTCATGTAAATTCCAGGTTATCCATTTTTATTACTGTTTGATTCATCACTGTATGAAACCTCACAGATGGTCCAGTCATGCTACCATTGAAGGGCATTTGAGTGTTTCCTGGTTGGGGGGTATTATTAACAACACTGCAAAGAACATTTTTGTACATGAAGGCCATGTATATATGTGCGTGATTTTTTTCTCTTGGGGTTTATACTCAGAAATGGAATGCTTTTTCAAAAGTTTGTGTTTCTTCACCTTTATTATGCCACATGTTCCAACATTTTGTAATAATGTGTTTTCCAACCAGTAGCTTCTGGGAGTTCATCTTTGCCAGCACCTAGTATTTTCAAACTTTGAAACATTGCAATTGGAGGGTAAGATGGGGAGGAGTGTTCAATTTGCCTATGTCTGGTAATTGAAGAGGTTGAACATTTTTTCATATATCGATTGACTGTTTTGATCTCCTTGTTTATGAAGTGTCTGGAAAGTCTCTCACCCATTTTCTATTGGGTGCTCTCTTTTTTTCTATTGATTCAAACAGTTAGTTATAGATCTGAGTACAGAGTCTTTGTCACTTTTAAATGTTGCAAATGTCTTCTTCTATCTTGTGGCTTGCTTTTTAAACTCTATAGTATGTTTTAAAGATGAGAAGCTCTTTATTTCAGGTAGTCACATTTATCAATGTTTTACATTATTGTTAATGAATTTGGTATCTTGTTAAGTCTTTCTCCAATCTGACATTATGGAGAATATTTTGTCTAATTGTCTTCTCAAAGCTTTATAGTGTTGTTCTCCTTAAAGCTTTATATAGGTTGCCGTGACTTATCTACTGCCTCATCACTAGCAACATAAATTAGTTAAGGTTATCCATATCCAATGATCACACCTGAATTCTCAGCAGCATTCAATCAATGCTGTTAACCAGCCTCTCTTCTTGAAACACCAACACCATTCTTCATTTTCTGTTGTTTTTTTTTCACACACCTCTGGGCTTTCCCTCTTTTCCCCTTTCAAGGGAAGACAATTCAATGTTGGAGAATCTCAAACCTGCATCCTAGTCCATCTTCCACATCAGTGGAGATGCAAAAACTCACAGCTCCTACCCAGATCTCTTTTTTGAGCTCATGCAAAACCAGTTTGCCGTGTAGTGGGTTGAACAGGAGAGATTACCATCAAATCACCCTAAGGGTGTAACTTTCCACCATGATAAGCTCTTTGTATTCATTTCCTTCTGCTGTCTTCACAAAATACCACAAGCCAGCTGGCTTAAAGAGCATATCCTTGTTGTCTCATGGTTTTGGAGGGTGGAAGCCTGAAGTCAAGGTGTCAGCAGGGTTGGTACCTTCTGAGGATGCAGAGGGCAGGACCTGTTCCAGGCCTCTCTCCTTGGCTTGTGGAAGGTCCTTTTCTCCTGATGTCTCTTCACATGGTCTTCTCTCTGTACACCTACTAGTCAGGCCAGGAGCAGACACAGAAGGGCCCAGGCTTCATCTGTTTAGTTCACATCTGTTTTTACTCCTCTGCTCCAAGTTCCTTAGTATCTAAGCCCTGATGTATTCTTTCAGAAAATATTCCTATGGTTCTGTTCTTGCATCTCCTCTTACCATTCAGCGATATTGCGACCACCTAGTGTTCTTCATATTATTCAATTTCTATAGACTGTTGATGACAATTAAAGAAAATAAGTCAATCCTTATTTAAACCATTAAGTATATGAAAAATTTTCAAATGTAATTGTTTTCAAAGCAATTCACTTATTTCATAGTTTGGAAGTCCAACCAAGACATTTATGATCAAGATTATGATCATTCCAGTTCAGTGTAACTGAGATTTAAATACAACTAAAAGAAAAAACAGTATTGGTGGATGTGACAGAATTTCAGCTAAAAGGATTAGTCATGTGGCTAGAAGAGTACATTTAGACTCTAATTTATTTCCTCTTCTCACTTTCTGGAAATGTGCTTAATCAACAATAACTGTCAGTAACTTCTTGGTTGTTACACCGGCAAAAAAACCCTACTAAAACGACTACGAAGACATAAATGGAAAGGAAAATGTGCGTACGCCACTCAGAACCCACCACCAACTCTCACAGAACGCGCAGCTGGTTCTGAGAATAAATAGGGAAGAGAATGTAGAGAAGTGGAGACGCTGGGTGGGGTGAGACTCCTGGGGGCCATAAAAATGTTCAAGGTGCCAGTTCTTGGAAGTAAGCCTTGATAAAGATAGGACAGTTCTCCCAAGGACATGAGCAATTCTGAAAAGTCTCTCAATTTGTTTTGAAGCACCAAAAGTCCAGAAGAGTCAACTCTTTTGATCATAAAATAATTTGTAAAATCAAAGTTTTTTTAACAAGCGGTCTAGCCTTTTGGGGAGTAAGCAGAGCTCTGAGGAGATGCCTGGCTTACAAAATTATGGATTTACCCAGTTTTCTGTTCTTCTCCTTTTCCATTTTCTTCTTCTGCCTTCTCTTACTTCCTCCTTTGGCCCCGCCCTGCTCATGATATTGATGCCTAAGTTACCGAAGAAAAACATTATATGAAAACTTATTTGGGATACCAATGATTAGATATCCTTCCTGGGTGTTCAGCTGCCGTGGTTTTATATAATATTAGGATTCACTAAATTTCTGCTGATTCCCAGGCGACCTCTCTAGCTGTGATTGTTAAATGCTGACCCTAACAGGAAGGACATCAAGATGATTAAAACTTTATGCATTTCACACCTCTTTATTGCAATGTGTTTGAAATTAGTCTGATAAAGCAATGTTAAAAATGTGTCAACTTGTCAACTACTTTGGACTTAATAAAGCATATAGAACTCTTCTTAAGTTTTCATGTGAATTTGTCACCAAATGACTTTAAAAAAGCCTGTTTCTACCTCCTACTCACAGAATTAGAATTTGGTCTCAAGAATTTGATCTTTGGCCCTGGCTGACACAGCTCTGGATTGAGCACCGGCCTGGGGATCAAGAATTTGATCTTTGGACATATCAATGGAAGGAGAAGAACTGGATTGTTAACTGCACTCACTCTGGCATAAGCACATAAAAATGTCTTCATTCTTAGTTAGCAACTGAGACATCTGCTAGAATTGTATATGATATGCCAAATATTGTTTTATTATTTAATTCTTACCCTGGGCTCTCTGACGTGTTGCATCTGGATTTCGTCCCTAAGGCTAAGTAGTCTTGATTCTTTTCTCCTCTGATGATGATAAGGTGAGTGTCCCCTACGCTTGCTATGGGGGTGTTAGGAAACCTGGTTGAGGACTTTTCCTCTATCCTCCATCTACCTCTGATGTCTGACTTCTCTGCCTGGGTGCCTTACAGATATCGCCATCTCCCATGTCTTAGATGCGACTCATTCTCATCCTTTAGCCTTCAAAAGCTTCTCCTTTTGTATTCCATAGCTTAGAGAGTGGCAGCTTGCCCACTGTTTCACCCAACCAGGATAGCTTGGAGAACATTACCAGTCCTCTACTCACCAATACGCATTTAATTAGGCAACAGGTGCTATTGGTCGTTCCTCTCGAGTCTTTCTCAGCGTAGATCTCCTACCCATACCCTCCTTTCATGGGGCCCTCATTCCCCTCTACCAGGACTACTGCAACAGTTTTCCGATATCCCTCCCGTCCCTGTCCCTCAGTCTCTACCTGTTCAAGCCAAACTCCTCACTAGGTATCGTCTAAAATGGAAATCGGATGAGGCATTTTCTGTGTTAAATCCTTTATTGGCTCTCAGAAGTCTTCAGAAAGGTCTCAAGTTTTCAACATGACATAAAGGATTCTCACACGTGACCCTGGTCTCTCTCTCTCTAGCTCATTTCTTGCTGTTCCCATGCACTATCTATAAGAGTTGTACATACCAAAATCAGTATATATTTCCTTAATATGCCATGCATTTTTATATGTACATGCCTTTAAATAGAATGTTCCCTTTGTCCAAACTATCACTTCCTGCCTTATATTAAATATATCAGAAAAATGTTTAGCCTTCTTTAAAAATTGATATCTTTAGTCCTTCCTCTCTTCCTTCCTCCCTCCCTCCCTCTCTCCCTCCTTCCTTCCCTTTCTTCCTTCCTTCCTTCCTTCCTCCTACCTCCCTTTCTACTTGCCTCCCTCCCTTCATTTCTTTCTTATGCAGGTGTTCGCTTTTAATTTCTTTCACAAATGCCTTTTGGTTTTCAATATACAGGACTTTCAACTTCTTGATTAAATTTTATCTTACATTTTATTCTTTTCCATGCGATTTGAAATGGGATTGTTTTCTCAATTTCTTTTTCCGATTGTTTGCTATTAGTGCATAGAAATGCAAAAGATTTTTTGTATTGATTTTTGTATCCTACAACTTTACTGAATTTGTGTATTAGTTCCAACAGTTGTTTTGATGGAGTCTGTAGGGTTTTTATGTATAATTTCACCTGTCAATAGTAAGTTTTATTTCTTCCAGTGCAATTTTGACACCTCTTTCCTCCAAAAGACTTATTTGCCTTTTCTTCTGTAATCCTATGAATATATATATATGTCTATATGGGCTTTAACATCTCTCAAAGGGAGCTGAATTACTTGTTTACACCCCTTCTGATTTCCTCATCAGGCTGTATGTGCAGAGAGCAGTGTTGTTTGTGTGACCGGTATTTTATCAGTCCATTTCTGGTGCCAACCACAGTACCTGATACTTAGTAAGAACTCAGTGCTTTTTAATAAAGACTTAAAAATACAGGTGAATAAAAAGGAAACAGTAATCACTCACAATCTTACAACCAGAGAGAACCAGCATTAACATTTTCTATGTATATGAAGCACATAATATTTCTTTTCTAAGTTGTCTTTTAATTGATCTTGGAGAGAGAGAGAGAGAGAGAGGCAGAGATTGATTTGTTGTTCTGCTTATTCATGCATTCATTGGTTACGTCTTGTATGAGCCTTGACCAGGATCAAATCCACAACCAGGAAAACACTAACCACCTGAGCTATTCAGCCAGGACCACATGATATTTCTTTTAAAAAGGGTAGTAAGCTGTGTATTTTATGGTTTCTTTAAAAAAATGAATAGTATACTGTGAATGTATTTACATGTCAGAAAATATTTTAAATCAAAATATTTAATAGTTGCACTATATTTCATTGAATTCTTTGACCTCGTATTTGGAGATTCAGGTCTTTAAACATTTTTAGAATTATAAACAATTGTACGGTGCACACTCGTTTCTTCTGATAAAATCACTGTGATGAAATGGTCCACCGAAGGGCAAGTTTAGTGAAAGGGACCAAATCCACAGCAACTCCAAAGATCCACACCTTCTTTCTGCCCCATTGGCTCTTGGGCCTTAGTAGCAAGGATGCAGGAGAGAAGAGAGAAGGAAGAGAAAGAGTCTGAAATGACTTGGGGAGAGGATTTTGACAAGTTAGAATGTAGGAGGGGAAGTTTAGCTGCAAAGCACATGACAGAGATCAAAAATGAATGGGGCAAGATTATTTTTAGGAGGTTTTGAAGATAGTCCATGTTTGGTTTTTTAAAGAGAACACATTAACTATCCTAATTGTTTTTAATGTCTTTTGGGTTAAAGGACAATTGTTTCTCTAAATGCAATGCCATCCTGAGGCCAACTTCAAGAGAGAAGTAGCTGCTGCTGCTTTCAGCAATTCCCTCATATTTTTAAGATCAGACACATATATCTCAAATATATATATATATATGTATATTCACATTATCTTACAGAAAAAGTACCAATTTAGATTACCATCAACACTGTGTGAAAATATATACAAATATGTAGATGGATGAATACGTATGAACAGATGGGTAAACCGTCTGGGAGTATTTTGGGACAAATGAAAAGAAAAGAAAAACACATTCTTTGCAGGGAGTTAACAAAGCTTTGAGCTGTCTAAAGTAATTGCATCTATTCCAGATACTGCTCACTAGGTAGGAAATGAAGTAAACTCGGAGATGACCCTAGACCATAAAACATTTAACAGTCTGTGTGTGTCTGGGACTTACCTTGGGGAAATTAAGATTCTGGTGACACCTGATTCCTGCTTTTACAAAGACTAGATTTAAAACAAAGCCAGAGATCTGTGAGTAAGGAAGTATGAAGGGAAACAGTGAGAGTTTGGAGTTAAAAGAGTCAGTGACCTAGTTTTAGCCCAAATGAGGAAACTGAGACCCAGAGAGAGGAAGATGTCCTGGGCTTCTAGCTGGTTGCAGGTCCCCCTGTGCTCCGTCCCCTCACGGTCTAATGCGGTTTCTAGCCCATGAAGCTGGGTAAAGAGTGAATGGTGAAATGGAAAGATCCTAAGGAGACGGGGCAGGAGCACCATCTAGGGCTGATTTGCCATCAGGACTATGTGAAGTGTTTATATCCAGGACAGACTCTAACATCTACAGCTGTGAGACACACAAACTCTCAACATCAAGGTCAAGCTGCCTCAGAGGCAATTTTTTCAGCAGAGGCCACTCACTTGCCTGGAATCCCAGGGGCAGGGCACAGTGATCCATAATCCATCACACAATGCAAGGGTTGCCTCACCCCAATGTCCCCTTTAAATATCTTTTAATGGAGAATTGTGACGGGCCAATTATAGGAAGAATTAATCGCAAAATACTATAGTGGGGTTGCTTGTCAGCAGGGGAGACAGAAGAAATCCTGTAACAATACCCTAAAATACACCTTCAGAAGGTATGCCAGAATGGTGGGCAGACCAGCAGGCGACAGCTGACCGGGAGTGTTCAATAGACCTTTTAGCGAAAGTTCTAGGCTTTGATTAAAAAATGAGGGCTCCAGTGGCTGAAGCTGTCTCTGGAAGAGCTCTCTTTGGTTCTGATCATTCCATCACACCTGTAAACGCTGGAAATAGTTGTTGGGGCAGCGTTTCTCAACGCCAAGGACCGGAGTAGGGACAGAGTTTAAGGAAAGATGTGTGGGATTGGAGAGCCCTGCTTCTCTGACTTCTCCGGCTTGTTGCTTTGTAAAGGAAAGAGACATATCTGTTCAACACGGAGGAAGACAGCTTGAAAGGCAGCCCTTTTTCCCCTAGACTGACTTGTTAGATTTAGAAAGCTACACCAGCTCCTTCCAGCCAGAAAAGTAGAGGTGGTTTTCAAATCCTATTTAAAGTTAGGTCCTTCAAAGGACTGCATTCCTTGCAACAGCATTCTGAGGGTCAGCCTTGTCTTGCTTCTAATCCCTGTAGCTTCTAAGAACGTGATTTCCCCTTCGTTTGGAAAGCAAATTCATGCACACAGAATATTTTAGTGTGTTTGATTACAGAAGGCATCAGGGTAGCCTTTATAAAAGCAAAAGCAGCGGGACCAAAGGTAAGGTGACTGTTAGACTCACCAAATTAAAAACCTTCTATGGGGAATTAACTGGTCTATCCTGTCTTCTTATAATTTCCCCAGCCCTTCTCTACCTAACAGGCTGTGAAATCTTTAAAAACCACAGCTCCCTTTCCTACCTCGGGCCCTCCAATGGCTTTCCATTGTGCCCGGAATAAAGTCCAATCATCTTGCCTTGCCCTCTGAGATGGAGGAGGTACAGCTCTCTCAGTCTCTGCAGCCCCCACAGCTACCCTTCCCCAGCCTCACTTTTTCTGCCCTTCTGTCTGCTCCTTGAACGTGTCCAGCTCTTTATTGCTTCACGATTTCTCTTCTTGCTGTTCCCTCTGCCTGAAGTGATCTTTCTGTAGCCCTTCACGGGGTGGCTTCTTTCTCATTATTCAGGTCTCTTGTCATCTGTCCCTTCCTCAGAAGAGTCTGTCCCGGACCACACGCAAACCAGATACTCCGTAAGATACTCTACAGCAGTACCATGTTTGCCTTTCGTCCCTAGTGCTCTCATTGAAATTATTTCACCATTGAATCGCCAGTATCTAAAACAATGCTGGCACATAGCAGGCGCTCAGTAAGGTGCTGTATATGTAATACTTGAATTCTCATTTTAGGCAACATCTTGCTGGGAAATAATTGGACTGAAGCCCGGTAAGAGGAAATGACAACATATGTGACATGCATTGACCAACACGGCACTCAATGGCATTTCTTAGCATTTGAAATTTAAACCAGAAATGTTAGAAGAACTGTCATAGTACTTTGCGGAAAAAATAAGGAAGGCAGAACCAAAGACAAAATTAGCATACACTGTGTAAGCATAGCGGTATTAAATACACTAATCCGTGTACTGCCTGGAACAGTGTCTGGCACATACTAGGACTTCAGTATATGTTTGTTGAGTAAATAAATGAGTGAATGAATGCCTATGAACTAACAGCCTGCAAATGGTTAGACCAAAGGAGAAAACAAAATGATGAAACTTTAACTAAGGGGGATAATTCTGATGAGAAGGAAAAAAATACAGTTCACTGGGGCAGTCCCGTGTTAACGAGAACTGGCTCTGGTGTGATGACCATGGCAGCAGAGAGACCCCCTGCTCCATCCTGCTACCTGGGGGGGCATGTCTCCTGGAGGTCATCTCCCCTCCTCAGCAAGGGGGGCACCGCGCTGCTGTGCCCGGGGTGACCAAATAGGTATCAATTCCAATCACTCAGATAACTAGTGAGTGTCCAACGTGGTTAAGTTTGCATTAGCTTCATGTTTCTTAACACTTTGATTCTTATTGGAGAGTATAAACTGAGTTATTAACCAAAGTGAGGCAAATGTTTTCATCAAAATGACTATTTACAGTAATATTTTTTTAAAAAGTCAACTTGGGAATTGATAAATTCAGTTTTCTGTTTCTCAAAAAGGCAAAATCAAAATGATGAGGGAAAGCAGACACCTTTGTGTTTAATGGAAATAAAAAGCCTTTCCTGGAAGAGAGCAAGTTAAAAACTAATGATATATTTTGGATACATCGATTTAAACATTAGAAAAGTTTTCAGAGGAACAGGAACGACTTATACAAGTGAGTCATAATAATCATCAAGGGCAATGATAATTATATAATGCCACCAACAGGAATAATATCCAAATCAATGCTTACCAGGCCACCCCCAATGACAGCGATTTTTTTCCTTTGAATGTCAGAGGAATCCATGACTGCCGAAATGTCTTCCATAACCGCTGCAGCTCCCGTCACAGAGGAAAAGTTAGCTCCTACACGCAGGTCTGCCCCAGCCTTTGTACTGCGGAAGCCCAGGCGGCCTCGGTGTTTGGGCTAATTCCTCTTGAGCTGAGAAGTAGCGTTTAACCCCTTATCAGCCCAAAGAGCAATCAGCTCTGCTTCAAGGGAAAAAAGCAAGTTCACTACATTAACCACATTTTGAAAAATCCAGCCAAGTGGAGACACTCTGCATCTTATGTGTACACACCAAATTTTTGAAGCACAGCCTTAGAGCTTTTCTACTTCATTTTCTACTATTTTCTTACTTTCTTACTTTCATTTTCATTCATAACTAACCATGAATGAAATTTCCCTTGTCTGACATCCCAAAGCATCTTAAACTTCCTTTTGAGAGTGAGATGGCATGATTTCATAAAGGAATTATTAATTATTTTTGTTATGAAGACTCTTCAGGAATTTCACCGAAAGGGTTCTCACAGATTGTCTTTAGCAGTCTATCAGGAAAAATATTTTGCCTACTCTTAGTATTCTCCCAGAAAGATTTTGAATTGTGTAAACCGATCATATTTTCTTCCCGAACCCCACCCCCACCCCCCCACCAGCATTGGATGCTAGAAACTTTAGACTCTTATTTGTGCATTATCACTAGGGGAGATGATTAATAATATGCTTCTTGTAAACTCATTCCTGGCTTCATATTATCTCTCCATTTCTTTGTCTTCTTTCATCTTATTTTAAATATATCTTATTATTTTTTTAAGATGATGTGGTGGGTGTTAAATAAATAAAAGATGATGCTTCTTCACTTCCTAGTGAGAACAGGGAGAATTCAGAAAGCTTTTTTCCCTGATTAAGAGCTCCAGTTAAACATCGTTCAATAGTGACCCCTTGTGGATAAGTATAGAGTTGCTAGAAAACTTTTTTGCTGTTAGATATTTTATTTATTCATTCACATGATAAAGCATTAAAAAAAAAAGAGTATTGATGAATAGTTGTTTTTATAACCCTGTTCTTTGGCCGCCTGTTTTTTTTCTAGAAAAAAACAGCCACCATTGACAGCCACTATTTGGTGTTGGTAATCCTATTCTACAAACATCTCTCTGTCCTCCCTCCCTCCTTCCTTCTTTTGCGCACAGCAGCAAATTTGACACACTTTCCACATCTTTTTTTTTCATTTTACAACACATAGTTCAATAACTTTTAGTGTTAGTATATAGAGAACAGTCTCATTCATTTTTTAAAAATTATGGTCTACAACACAAAAAGCAAAGCACATAAAACATGAGTGTACAGTGCAATAATTTACTATACAGCAAGCACCCACGGGACCACCAGCCAGGCCCGGCAAACGAACATTGTCAGAACTCCAGACAGCTACGCATTTTCTTTGCTGTAACTGTCACCCCAACTTTACATTTCCTTGCTTTTATTTATAATTTTACTGCCATACGTGCATCTGCAAAACAGTTTTGCCTCCTTTTAAGCTTTACTCTAAATGAATTCATGCTTTTCCTTTTTTTTCAGTTTGCTTCTTTTTCTCATTACCGTGCTTCTTAAGATCCATCTGTGTTGTTCTTGTACTTATAGTTCATTCATTTTCATTTTCACATATTGATTATCCATTCTGTTGATGGACATTTGGGTGCTTCCAATGTTTTAAATATTATGAACAGTGTTGCCTCCACAGCCAATCACGTACATACACTGTAGAGCGCATTATGTATTAGTATCTTTGGAATTCATATGCAGTTAACACATATTTTTAACCTTCCTAATCAAACCAAAGTTATGCTTTGAAATATTGTACTAACTTTTACTTGAGACAGGGAATTTCTGGTTCTGCAGGTCTGGAGAGTTGGTACTGTATCTTATTTTCATTTTTTGTTAATGAAGTTGAGCACCGTTTCACCTTTTATTCCCAACTTGCTTTTCTTCTTTTGTACAAGTGCTTGTTTCTGAGTAGTCTCTCTTGTTTTATAAATGACATTGAATATGGGTTTTATTCTTTATATATGTTGCAAATATATTATTTTCTTGTAAGAATATACGTTTTATTTGTGTATGTGTTGCCTATTTACTTTCTTAACGGTGATTTTTGATGAAAAGATATTCTTAGTTTTAACCTATTTGGATTTACCCATTTTTCCCTTTATGGCTAATGCTTTTCATAGCATATTTTATAATTTTTTATAATCGTGAGATCATCGAGATATTCTTCTGTGCTGTCTTCTAAAAGATTTATCATTTAGTTTTTCTATTTAGGCCTATAATCAACATGGAGTTATTTTTTTATACATAGGAGCCCAAGTTTTATTTTCTCTTCCAAGTGAATACCCAGCTTTCCCCAGTACTCCTGAATAAAACGACTTTCTCTTTCCCACAACTGCCTTTGTCTTAGGTCCAGGCTCACGCGTGTGGGTCTGGTTCTAGGTTTCTGTTCTATTTCATCTATTCTACACTTGCTTATTCCACACTTGCCAATTCCACAGCCAAATTGCTGGGTCTTTAAGATGAGCCTTGATAGCGTGAGCAATTCCGCCTGCCTTGTGCTTCTTCATAATTTTCTTGACTGTGGTTGTAGTGCTTTGCATTACCATCTCAGTTTTAGAATTGCTTTGTTAATTCCACCAAGAAAAAATAAAAACAACAAAGCTCTGTTGAGAATTTTTAGTGGGGTTGCTTTGAAGTTATGAACATTTCTAGAAAGAAAAACATATTTAGAATGTTGACTTTTTCAATCCTTAAAATGTTTTATCTCTCCATTAGTTTAGATCTTCCCCAAGTTCTCTCCAAGTTTTATATATGCCCCCTTTAGATTTATTTCTAGTTTACTAATATTTTATTTTATTGTAAATGATATCTTTAATTTCATATTCTGCTGTTGATAGTATATAGAAATACAGCTTATTTTTACTTGTTGAGTTTATATTCAGTAACATTGCAGAACTCTCTTACTAATTCTAATAATCTTTAGATTCTTTTTTTTTACTATAATTATAACAATAGTATTTTTTCTTTCTTTCCTATTGATTAAATGATTGCCTTACTGTGTTGGATAGTAATTCCAGTACAGTATAGAAGAGAAATGTATTTAAGTTCCCAATAAATAGGATTCCTAGATATCCAATTGGTATTGATTTCTAGAAAAATTTCATTGTAGTCAGAGAATACACTCTATATGTGTAAAAAAAATCTGTAGTGTGATTGGTATTTATTTCCTCAGAGTTTCTCTCTGTATGGAACAAACCCCATTTAAAATTGCTATGTTACTAGCAAAATAAAACTCTTATTATTACAAAACAACCTCCTTATCCCAAGGAATGATTTTTGCCTTGAAGTTTAGCTGTCTGATATCAATATTACCTTTCCATATTTAGTTATCATTTACATATTATATCTTTTTCAACCATTTGATTTCAACTGTCTTGTATACTTAAATTCTAAATGTGGCCTTTTTAAATGTTCAGCTGAATGCATTTAAAAATGCAAGAGGAGCATCCTTTACAGTGTTACAGGAGACACTGACTATCTCCACTTCTCTCTACACGTTTATAAATTTAACAATCAGCACTAATAGCAGAGATTAACGGACACAATATTTGCTCTGTTGTTTTCGTCATTCTTATTCTTTTGACATTAACAGAATATTGCCTCACTCTGTTCAATGAACTCAGCTTGCTCAACAAATGTTTATTTGTTTCACTAGGGTCTTTGCTCACTGCCTGAATATTATCCTCCTGTCTTTTCCTTCAGTGTTTAGGTCTCAGGTCAAATACACCATCCTTAGTTTGATCACTCCATTGAAAAGACGTACTTAGCCCATCACTTTCTAAATATGCTTATTTTTTATGGCATTTGCCATTATATGAAATTTACTCTTATGAAACCTGGTTTATTTATTTACTTATCCGATGAACAAATAAATATTAGTGGAAATAAAGGGGAGAAAAGTAGATGGACTCAAGGTATAATTTTGAGGTAGAATGACCAGGATTTGCTGGAAAATTGGGTGTAGCGTATGCACGTGTTAGGGAATAGGGCAGAATTCAAGAATCAAAGGGTCCCATGTTTCTAGCTTGAGTAACAGAAGTACCATATGCTGCATATTAAATAATGGTATAGTGTGTTAATTGAATCTTATCCTTTGGGTATATTAAGCTTGAGATGTGAGTACTGAGATAGATAATTAAAATATAAATATTAAGTATCCAATTGGGTATATGAATTTGAAACACAGAGGAGAAGTCAGGGCTGGAAAAATAAGTTTGGAGTCATCAGTACATCAGCATAAAAATGGTATCGAAAACTATAAATGTGCCCGGCTGGTGCAGCTCAGTGGATTGAGTGCGGGCTGGGAACCAGAGGGTCCTGGTTCAATTCCCAGTCGGGGCACATGCCTGGGTTGCAGGCCAGGTCCCCAGTGAGGGCCACGTGAGAGGCAACCATACATTGCTCTTTCTCCCTCCCTTCTCCTCTCTCTAAAAATAAATAAATAAAATCTTAAAAAAAAAGATAAATCTTATCATTCCTCTTTAAAAAAAAAAGAAAACTATGAATGAATAACATACTTAGTGAGACAGAATTGACCAAGAAAACTGATAGAGGATGAGAAAGAGAACAGAATGTATATTTCAATATCATTTACATGAAATTTTACAAATATACAAAACAACTGTATATACTTTATAAGAATACACGTGAATTAAATGAGGCAAAATAAGCATATTATAATAGTTTCTTAAGAGTCTGAAAGGAGAAGAGGTGAAGGAGATGAACAGAAAGGCAAGTAAATATTTAAATAAAATAAGAACAGATCTCTCACTCTATAACGTGCCATGTGGCATGAAGTTAGGATTCTGGTTAACTCAAACCTGAGGTTCGCTAAAAAGGTTGTTTTTAGTTTAAAGAAGAATAAGAAAAGATCATCTAGGACTGAGCCAGGGGCACTTCCTCATTCACAAGCGAGGAGCTGGAAAAGAAGACTGCCAAGGAATAGTCAAGAAAAAGGGGGAGAGAGAGTTCAGAGAGCGAAGATCAAGAAGGAGATTTTGCCAAGGGGAAGAAGTGTCAGTTGCATCAGTGTGGCCAGAAATGTAGAGAACTGTCTGTTGGATTTGCATCTTGGAGGTCATGGGTGAATCTGATGAGCGGTATCAGTGGAGTCATGTGACAGATGGCGAGCTGGAGGAGAGTGAGGTGGTGAGCTAATATGTCACAGAAATGCAGAGATAGTTGAAGTGGTACACAAAGTCATGGCAGCTGTTTCTTTGTTTGGTTCTGTTTTAAACATGGGAGATAATATAGCAGAGCTACAGAATGACTTGAGGCAATGGTCCAATAAAGAGAAGTGGACTGATGATGAGGGAAAAGGGTGGACAACTACAAGGGCCATGCCCTTGAGAAGATACGGCATCCAGCATATTAGTAGAAGATGTGATTTATTTATTCTCTTTTGGGGGGATGGAGAGTTGGTCAGCTTTCTTGTTGCTGTTAATTTGGGTGTTTTTGAAAGTTTTCGTACATTGTATGGGTTTATAAGAATCAAAAAGTTCTATAAGACATTCAACATAAACAGTAATTGCTCTCTACACCTCTCTGCCATTTGTCCCTGAGCAGAACCATCACTTCCAACTGCAGGGTGTCCATGTCCAAAATCTCCCAGTAACATGCCAATATGAGTACTTCTTGTTTTATTTTAGTTTGTGGGTTTAAGTCATGACTTCCCACTACTGATGCTGAGGATTCATGTCTTTTTATCTCTCCATTCTTTTAATATATTTAAATGATAATTTTGTTTAGAACTAAATACCACATTTGATTTAGTATAACTATGGCCAAATTTAATGATTCTTTTTCCCTTTTTTGCAAAATACAACTATTTTTTTAAAGACTGTATTAATGCATTTATTTCTAGAGAAAGGGGAAGGGAGGGAGAAAGAGAGGGAGAGAAACATCAATGTGCGGTTGCCTCTCACACACCCCCAACTGGGGACCTTGCCTGCAATCCAGGCATCTACCCTGAATGGGACTTGAACTGGTGACCTTTTCGTTCACAGGTCAGCACTCAATCCACTGAGTCATACCAGCCAGGGCCAAAAATACAACTATTTTTATTTCTCAATTTAATAATTTCCTTTCTTATTGCTGAATTATCTAAACATCATAAATTGTGTCCCAAACTCTCTCCCAATTATCTAAATATCTTATTAATATAACTTCCTTTAAGAAATCCCCTAGTAATCTCCCAGGCCTGGAGGTATCCTAAATTAGAGTCTTCAAAGTCTTTAGAATAATAAGAATACTTTGACTGATAAGAATTGAAACTTACTGCCAATTTTGTCAACAAGGTGTTGAGATTTAGAATGGCGGAAAGAGAAAATCATCAATTCGTCTTTGGCCCTTGTGGCAGGACATCAAGTCCCACAATGTGGACAGGAAGCAAGGCGAAAGAGACACATGGACATACCACACAAAAATCAACAAGAAGAAAGCAGGTCAATACTGTTATCAGACAAAGTTCAAAGTAGAAAAGCCCCACAAACCTCTAAGCAAAGTACAAATGTCATTTTCCATAGTGAAATATCGTATCTCAAAATGAAGATGGCCAGCATCAACCATTGATTTAAAAGCATTTACATTACATATTCATTGTGAAGTAATGATTATTAAAAAATGATTAATGAAGAACAATTTATGTGATACAAACAAACTTTATATAACACTTCATGAAATGGACAGCCTTCTTTTGGAGAATGGGGGAAGAAGCCAAAAGGGGGAAGAAGGCAGGAAACTTTTATAACATAAAGAATAAAAAAACAAGGAAGAGAGAAATAGGAAACATCTGATTGGCTGGGGCCACGTGGTCATCCTTATTTGGTGTGAGACGCCCAGAAGTGCTTTGGAGTTTGGAGACTGGCCAACTGGATATATTGCATTTCTGGTCAAGTCCACTTACAAGGATGGCACAAAGGTTATGTGAGTTTCAGTGCTGACATGACACCCTGGCCGGGAGTGGCTTCGCATTGAGCTTAGAAATTTATTTTAATAGTAATTACTTCTTTATTAAGACACATTACATTTGCATTATTAAGTAATGAAAATAATGAACTAAGCCAATATTTGCCAAATTCCAATCATTTGTATAGCCCCATAACCACATACTGAATATAGTTTCAAATGAATGTACATTTCATTTAAATAAAATTGGAACTACATATTGCTTCTGCAGATGGAAAATCATTTTAATTGACAAAGGGGAAGGAAATGGCACTTCATTATTAGTAATTTGTTATTTCTTTTATTTTTAAAGGTACTAAGGAAATACCTCAAAATTTTAGCATTTCCTACGAAACGACAGCAATTGTTAGTGAATGTTTGTTTCTGTGGTTTTCTGTCAAACCAGCAATAACACGAGCAACATTATCTTCACACTAAGCTTTAGTGTTAGCATTGTTTGCCTTTTAGTGGTGGAGCCAATAAATGTAAATAATGGGAGGCTTGGTTCATCGTTTTCTTAAACTGTTGCATTATCTTTCGATTCTTAATTGTTTCTCTTTTATTCTGAACCTCTAACTTCTATTAACCTTTGGTTTCACTTTTTTGTCAAACATATTAGTGATTTCTGACTCATCAGTTGACAAAAGGAGCAAATACTGAGATATAAAGAATTCAGGTGGGTTTTATGGAGCATTTTGATTGTCGTTCAACTATTATGTTCTATTATCCACGGGTGTCCAAACTTTTGGCATCTCTGCGCCACACTGGAAGAATTTTCTTGGGACACACATTAAATACATTGAGACACATAATCACACACAAAAAAATCTTGTAATGTTTTAAGTAAATTTATGATTGTGTTGGGCCACATTCACAGCCATCCTGGGCTGCATGCAGCCCATGGGCTGCAAGTTGGACACCTCTGAAACTTTCATATTTTAAATTTTTTTTAAATTTCATATTTTAAATACATATGAGTCAAATTCATATGCCACAAAATTACATAAACAGTGTTCTCAAGAGCTTTGACAGAGACCAGCTGTTAAAAGCTTAGTTTACCAGACTTTGATTTCTGGACATAATCCAGTGGTTTTTCTTGATCAACTGTCATCTCCTTTCAAGCAACAGAAAGAAGAGACAAAAGACATAAAATTGTGATTTAGATGCAATTTTATATCAGTTCCTGCATTTTATCACCTATTACATTCAAGCAGTATGACTTTCAATGCAAACACTTGAAAAACCTACATGCAGATAGTAAATTCCCAAATCACCTGTAACAATGAACATCCACACTACATTTTAACTGAGTTCTAACAGCACACATTAAGCACAGAAAGGAAACTAAAGAGACTTCAAAATGACGAGTTAAAAGATATGAGTCATTATCTTAAGTGTTGGCATCATGGATAATTATTACTTCATTCTCTATACTTTGCTGGCTTTTCCAAAATTTCTACATGGAATCTGTAATCTGGAAGACTTTTTTAAAAATCCTATACAAAGAACAGCTAATGAGCGATTACATGATAACTAAATGAATCAATCAATATTTCTTTCTAGGATATTCCAGCAACTAAACACTAACAGAAGGTTCATTAGCTAATACTCTCGCTCTCCTGCAGCCACACACATCAATCAACCTGGTTGAAAGAATAACCTGAACTTCCTTTCCCATAATTCCCTACTAATTAGTTTCCCGTGAATCCGATAGCTTTAAATATCCTCTCTACGAGGAAGTCTGCCCCCTCACTCTTTATTGGCCGTTCACGGTTGGTTCCGCCCCCCGGGCTCAGTTTCCGGATGTTGATTGGATAAGAGCGGAGTCCGGTGGGCTGGACGGGCCGTGACAGCCAGCGAGGAGGCGGGGCCTCCGCCGCTCAGAAATTCTACCCAGGCTCCTGCTGCACCATGTACCACGCACTCCGGCTCCTCGCGCGCTCGCGTCGCCTCGTGCGAGTTCCACCCTCAGCTTCAGCCTTGGCTCCGGGCCCTGGTGGCGCGGCCGCCCTCCCATTCCGGTCCCCGAACGCCGCTGGAATGGTGAGCGCAGGCTCCGGTCCTCCCGCGTCCCCGCGGTGACCTTCAGCCCTGCGGCTCGCCGGCAGGGCGCCCGCGGGCCGGGGGGAAGGATTACCCGGGGGTCCCCCAAGTTCGGCACTATGCTGCGCTCCCGCGCGGCGTGGCGGCCTGCTCTGCCCCGGGCACCGCCTCCAGAGCGGGGTTGGAGTCTCCACCCCTGGGTGAGCGCTTGGACAGGGGCGGCTGCTGGCGGCGAGAATCCCGCTGCTGGGACGCTCCACGAGCGGTCTGGGCCTCTGCGTTTTGGGGTAGCCCTCCTCGGGCGCGCACACTGCTGCGCTTCAGCGGGGGCAAGAGCCCCCAGCTCTTGGGACAGATCAGGGTGGGAGAGAGTGTGGGGAGAAGGTAAGCTCCCGTCCCTGCCCCTCAATAGGGCCTGGCTGGCTAGACACTGGCCGAATGCTAATCTGGTCGCCTCCGAACTCTGGCTTCTAGGATCGCCACGCTACCTGAACTGCTTTCGGGTTCAGGTGGTCTTGACGATGATATCAAAAGATATTCTAATTTATTGATGTTTTTTACTTATTGAATGATTGATAATGCAGTTAATTATTTTTCCTTGTACCAGTTTCCCTTTCTTAGTTGTATTCACTCACTCTCCGGTTACAGTGGGTTTGAAGAGCTATCCAGGACAGAGTCATTTTGGAATATAATGTAGCTAACGGAAATAAATGAGCCTTGTCATCTGAAAAAGCAGAGTCAAATCCCAGTTCTATCTTTTAGTGGCTGTGTATTTTGGTCAAAATTATTTAATCTATCCAAGTTTACGTTTCCACATTTATAAAATAGAGATAGTAATACTCAACATTTGTGTGGTTATTATGACAAATTGAGAGATAATTTACATAAAGCAGAAGCAGTATATGTTCAGATAGTGGTTGCTATTGTTTTTATTGTTTGTTCTTTAATATAAGTTTGGCAGTATAGTTGAGGATATCTTGATTGGTGAATGAAAGCTTATATGGAAACTACAATGTAGATAACCCATTTGTGAATTTTGTTAAACCTTAACTGAGTACTTTTAAAAAGCATGAATAACCTTTGCATTCAATATTGCATTACTTACATAACTCTATAGTACCACAGAAAGCAAGTATTAGAACTGTCTACAGATAAATAGCATTCTTCTAAATCCTAAAAGAAAATGCAAAAGAAACTATGATATATGAAGTTAACTTTAAACCAAAGACTAATGTAGATACAGGCATCAAAGACATAGAGGAACTCAGTTAATTATCCAAGATTAGAGGAAATGTAATGAATAAATTTCAGAATAGAACTAATAATTTATTCATATAATACTAGTTCAATTCTTCAGTTACTCTCAGTAATTAAGAAGTTGCTCGCATGAGTGATACATTTAGGTGGCTTATTGTTTCGATTATATTTACTTTGTGAAATATAAGAAATGAGGTCTGTCCAGAAAGTATCCAGCCATGCGCTATGAAAAATAAAGATGTTTATTGAAGAAGATACAGGTTACAAGAAACAGTGTACATAGGACAGTGACGCCTCAGTCCCCTTTAAAGTAGGCACCTTGGGAACTCCCATAGTTCTCCCAACTGCGATCAGCTGCCCCGTCATATTTTCCTGAATCTCATCGATTGTCTGAAATCTCTTCCCTTTCAGAGGTGATTGTAGTTTTGGGAAAAGCCAGAAGTCACAGTGTGCCAAATCTGGGCTGTAGGGGGCGCTGTCACTATAAAAGAATGTATGTTCTGCTGGTTTGGGATGAAATGCTCTGGAAAATATCTGTTAAATTCATCTGGTGTAGTGTGTCATTTAAGGCTGTGGTTTTCTTGTTGATTTCCTGTCTAGAAGATCTGTCCATGGATGTCAATGGGGTGTTAAAATCCCATATTGTGATTGAATTACTGTCAACCTCTCCCTTTATGTCCATTGAGATTTGCTTTAAGTATTTAGGTGCTCCTATGTTGGGTGCATAATTGTTTACAGGGTTAATATCCTCTTTTCAGATTGACCCCTTCATCTTTTGCAATGTCCTTCTTTGTCTCTTATTATAGCCTTTGTTTTAAAGTCTATTTTGTTTGATATAAGTATTGCTGCCCCGGCTTTTTTTTTTTTTTTTTCCATTTTATTTGCATGAAAAATCTTTCTTCCATTCCTTTTAGTCTGTGTGTATCTTTCATTCATTTAGAGGTGGGTCTCTTGAAGACAGCATATACGTGGGTCTTGTTTTCTTATCCATTCAATTACCTTTAGTCTTTTGATTGGAACGTTTAATACATTTACTTTTAAAGCGATTATTGATAGGTATGTATTTGTATGGCCTTTTTTTTTTTTCTCTTCATCTTGAAGAAGTCTGTTTAACATTTCTTGTAGTGCTGATTTAGCTTTAGCTTTTTCTTGTCTGGGAAATTTTTTATTTCTTCTTCAATTTTAAGTGATAGCTTTGCTGGGTAGAGTAGTCTTGGTTGTAGGTCCTTGCTTTTCATCACTTTGAACATTTCATGCCAGTCCCTTCTGGCCTGAAATGTTTCTGTTGAGAAATCAGCTCATAGTCTTATGGGAGCTCTCTTGTAGGTAACTGCCTTTTTTTGCTGCTTTTAAGATTGTCTCATTGCCATGTTAATTATGTGTCTTGGTGTGGGCCTCTTTGGATTCTTCTTGTCTGGGACTCTCTGTGCTTCCTGGACTTATGTGTCTTTTTCCTATAGCACATTAGGGAAGTCTTCAGTCATTTCTTAAAATAGATTCTCAATCCCTTGCTAGCTCTCTTTTTCTGGTACCCCTATGATGCAGATGTCATTATGCTTTATGTTGTTCCAGAGGTCCCTTAAACTGTTCTCATTCTTTTTTTTTTCCTGCTCTGATTGAGTGTTTTCTGCTACTGTTTTTTTCAAATTGCCGATTCGATCCTCTGCTTCATTTAATCTCCTTTTGATTCCTTATTTCAGATGGCGTGTTCTTCACTTTTCACTGTTTTTTTTTTTAATGTTTTCTATGGCCTCTTTTATGTTTAACAAAATCTTTAAGTTCTCAGTGAGTTTGTCCATTCTTTTTTTTTTTTTTTTAAGATTTTATTTGTATTTATTTTTAGAGAGAGGGGAAGGGAGGGAGATAGAGAAGGAGAGAAACAGCAATGTATGATTGCCTCTCACATGGCCCTCACTGGGGACCTGGCCTGCAACCCAGGCATATGCCCTGACTGGGAATCGAACCGGACCCTTTGGTTCCCAGCCCTCATTCAATCCACTGAGCTACACCAGCCGGGGCTTTTTTTTGTTTGTTTTTGAGTTTGTCCATTCTTGCCCTAAGTTCCTTCAGAATCTTTATAATCATTGTTCTGAACACTCTAGCTGGTAGATTGTTTGCCTCCATTTCATTTAGTTCTTTTTCTGGGGATTTCTTTTGTTCTTTCATTGGGGGCATATTTCTTTGGTACCTCATTTTGATTTCATCTCTGTGTTCATTTCTGTGTATTGGCTACATCTGCTATGTCTCCCAGTCTCCATAGGATGGCCTTAAGTACTAGCCAGTTACTTGGCTAGGGATTTTTAAATCATTTGAATTCTTTGACTATGCTTATTTCATAATTCGTGTTAGGTGACCATTAATTAAAGCTTGAAGTATCTCTGTGAAGTTTCCTTAATATAAAGTATCATGTGTAAATTCCAAATTCCTAGTGTTTTACAATAAATTTTTTTAGTGTCAAAATATTTTATGAGCAGTTGTTAATTTTTTTTTATTAGTATAAATAACGTACTTGATAGAATCCTAGTTTCTCCTTCAAAAGGACTTTGGGTCGTGGGTTCTTATTCTGGATGGTGGATTGGCTTCAAGATATAAAGTCCCTAAAATCGTATGTAAGATTTTTTTATATGTGTATTTATTTTCGTTTTTCTAGGGAGAGGATCCATAGCTTTCCTCATATTCCCAAAGGGTTCTGTCACCCTGAAAAGATTAAGAACCGACCTGGCCCATGTCCCTTTGTCTGCATGTTTACTTTCGTTTATAGAGGAGAAAAGCCGACTGGCTGAAGGAGACCTCAGAGTCTGGGTTATCTGTGTCGCACTAAGCGGTCTCTCATGCGTGGTGTTTGTAGACCATAGTCCAGCTCTGTTGAAGTATATAATACTTTCACATTTTAAAGTATCATTCTTGGACCATTTTCTAAAGTTCTCAGCAAAATGGACATTGCCCTAAGTACATTGAATTGGCCAGAGCTTGACCAAGAATAGGCATACTCCTGAACGGGAAAAGGTTGTTTTTACTTCAAAACCTGTCTTTGTATTCACGTCTGTGTAGTGTGTGAATTCCGTAATCTGTCTTTAACGTCTATATTAATAAATTTGTGTGACAAACATTTCTCAAAGAGCTGAAGAGGAGAGTGGAATGGGAGTGAAAATGGAATATTTTGTCTTTATGGTACTTTCTAAAGTTTCTTTTCCCTTACACTTGATGTGCTTGTGATACTTGATTTCTTTCCAAGTCATAACAGTGCCTTGTCTCTATCTTCAGGCCAGCCAGAATTCCTTTCGAGTAGAATATGACACTTTCGGTGAACTCAAGGTCCCAAGTGACAAGTACTACGGCGCCCAGACTGTGAGATCTACGATGAACTTTAAGATTGGCGGCGTGACGGAACGCATGCCCGTGAGTGGACGTGGGGGTAACGGGCCTCTTTCGGGTGAACTGGGATTTGTTCTAATGAGCCATTTTATTTTATAAATAACATTTTACAGAGTCAAAATGTAGTTATTAGAGACCTTTGTGAGTAATAAGATGTTTCTTTCATTAAAATGTCGAACTTTTTGAATACTACTGTTTTGAGCTGTGACTTTGAATATTTTGAATTTGTATTTGAGAGAAATAAGTGATTTGTCTTTTTATTTTTGCTGGGATTTTTCAGATTTTTAGTAGGATTTAACAGTTTGTAAGCATTTTTAATTTCAACATGTAAATTTTATTTATTTTACTAATTTACACTGAGTTTCAGAAAATTGATTTAAAAGAGACAGAGTTTTCTTTAATATTGTACTTTTTATCTGCCTTGTTGTCAGTTTCCAGGAAAGTATACACAAATACCTAAAAATACTATTCTTTACCATGCCTGGCATATAGTAGATAATAATATGTATTTTTTCAATGACACATGAATGGCTTAATGATTAGAACACTTAGCATCAATTAGAAGGTGATGCTAAGGTGACATCAATAAGAAGATGCATTGATATGTACCACTAAGAAAGAAAAGGGCTGCCAATTAAAGTTGTGATGTGTCATCAATTGTAAGATGCATCTTGATTTCACAGATGTTAAAGTGTGAAAAGAATCGATTAAATATATTACCTGTTCTACTGGAGCCCAACTAGAGTATGAAAATTAGTCACTTTAGGAATGCAGGAGAGCCTTGTAGCCTAGAAGTCGCCAGGGTTCATCCAGTGAGATAATGTTTAACAGTTATCTTCTAACTATACCTTTTATTTTACGATCATTTTAGCTGCCATATTTTAGCTTATTCCTAAGCCTTCCAGACTGAGTCTTGACGGGTTCATTCAGTTATACAACAGGCAGCTGAATCTCTTGGAAGAAAATCTTTGTTATTATTACCTATAGCCAGCTTGGTGAGGTTGAACCACACAGGGGCAGATGACATGGTTGGGTGACAAAGGGCAGCAACTGATCCTGAAATATTCTCAGATAGTTCAACTCTTGGGATCAAAGAGGTCAGTCTTACAGTGCAACTCCTGGGGTTAATGAGGTCAGTCCTACCCCACGTGGCAGGAGTGAGCGCGGGTCATGGTTCGATGTTCCCGCTGCCACCAGCAAGGTGCGTGGTTCTGGGTGCTCCACAGGGTTGCTGCTGCCACTGCTCCAGACACAGGGCAGCTGTTTGGGTTACATGGCTGAGACAGATGGGCACAGGGTACCAGTTTTGTCACATTTGCCTTCGTCTGCATTCATTTCCTGAACTTTATTAAATATGAAGCAGACTTTCTGTGCCTTGAGCTGAACAGTATGATGAAACCCAACCCTTTGTACCTGGAGTCCAAAGGAAAGCAACATTAAAAGTGGTTCTGAATTTCTAATGTGAATAAATTAAGAATGACAAGGCCCTTCTTTTCTCTCCAATGATACATTTTACATTTTGTTTTAATAGTGGTCGGTGAAACTCTGCTGTGACCTTTTTTCCTTTGTATGAATCCACACGCACTTGGGTCCGTCACTCCAGGCAGAGGGCCAGACGTGCCCGGCACGTGCTTGTGACCCACCGAATTGCAGTCGAAACTTCAATTCCCGTTTGTGTCCATCTTCACAGTTTTAAGTTGCTCATCCTGGGTGCCATTTGTGTCCCTAAAACACTTACAGTGTTTGACTTCATTTTCCTAAAATTCAGAATGAAAATCTTCTGTTTTTTATTTCCTTTTCCACTTGCCCCTTGATGTATCCTCTTTGGCCCGGGTTTAATGTGTCTTATTCCTTATTGTTTTTTTGTTTGTTTTGTTTTTCCACTCTCAGTTCCCTGTGAGGATTGTAGCATCTCCTTAATGAATTCATCACTCTCTTCCTCAGCCGTCCTGTCTCCCTTCTGCTCAAGCCAGATAGGGGATGTGTACCACAGTCGGTATTACTAATTTTGATAAGAACACATCATTTTTCTTACCTTTTGAAAACAAGGTATCATTTCATTGCAACCTCGTCAAAAGTTACTCAGCTTATCCTTTTAAGTTTGGTAAGGTGATTTGCAGGAGAAAGTGAAAAGATCTGTAAACTAAGAGGGTTTGTCCATATTTTTTTCCATTGAGTAGTTTGCCTTTTTATCTTCTTGATGGAGAAGGAAAGGAAAAATTATAATGTAGATTGGGATCCAGCGGGAAAAAATCATGGTGATTGCTGGTAATATGATTGAGCACATGTATGAAATAAGCACGTGTATATTATATTGTGAAAATAGGATAAATGGCATTGTCTATATGTGAATATGTGTGTGTATGATACATACACGTACCTGTGTGAAGGGTCAGTGCACTTGCTTTTGTTTGGTTCCCTAAACAAAGAGACTCTTGATGATTCTTGGCCCATTATATACACATCTACAGCCTTTCTCTATATCCTGAACATTTTAGGGTCATAGTGTTACTTGAGTTATTTTATGTACAACTTTTGTATCTGCATAAAATAGTAATCTTAAATTTTCAAACTTAAGTAAAATTGCAAATTTGAGATAGTTTTCTGATTGATTCCAGATCCCAGTTATCAAAGCTTTTGGCATTTTGAAGCGAGCAGCTGCTGAAGTGAACCAGGATTACGGTCTGGACCCGAAGATCGCTGGTGCAATCATGAAGGCCGCAGATGAGGTAGGAGCGATGAGCGGGCTTATTCTTAGTGGCGGCAGTCCCTATCAGCCACTGGGCGATAGCAGGCTCCAGCAGGAGAAAGCGGGCACTGTGAGTTTTGGAGTTAATGAAGTTCAAGGCAGGATGAGGGGAACCCCATTCTGTGCAGTTCTCTCGGTTGCTGATGAAATGAGTCCTCCTGGACACAGTCCATTGTTCCAATAGGAAAGGGGGTGGCGATTCCCTCTAGTGGAGAATGCCCCGAGCCCTTTTCTTGGGCTCGGATTTTATTGGGATTGGTATGTGCAGGGGTATACAGCAAGCACGCATAGCTCTTCAATCAATGTCAAAAGACTATAGTCATACAAAAACAGGTATTAGCTATAGATAACAATTGAAGGAACACAGAGATCTGCCTCAGGTCAGGGTCTGTGAGACATGCTGACGCCAGATGGTTGTTAAGGCATGTTTTATGAGATAAGGAGTTTTACTCCTTATGCCTTGAACATAAATATCTGGTTTATATCAACAGGGCCATACAAAGCAAAACAAGCTTCAAAGGGTACAATGTATACTTCAGGCCTGATTTCCCACAGGAACCCGCGGTGTTAGCATCGGGTCACGGCTGCCACCTGCATTCCCGGCGTTCCGGTCGAGACTTACAGGCAAGGCCTTGCTTGCGCGGGGCTGCAGTCTCTGATACCACACAGAGTGGTCCCCAGCAGTAGGGTGGCAGCATGGTTGTCGAATGAGGTTGTCAATTTGGTGCTTCAAATATTGTGGCAAAATTTGTGGATGGCTGTATACCCTTTTATTGATTCTCTTGACCTTTCCTTTCATTTATATAGTTTAAGGAAAACTCTATGATGAAGCACTCTTTAAATTTATATATTTTATATCTTATTTTATGCATAAGTGATTCATTTAAAAACCAGTTGGTTATTTGATAGTATGTATGGGGAAAGTTATTTCATTAGTTGTCTAATATCATAATCTGAAGGAAGCAATCAAACATAACAGTTTAAAAACTCTATCCATAATGTGGTTCACTGCAGTGCCATTTATAACAACAACAAATTAGAAAGAATCCAACCATAACAGCTGCATATATAAGTTAAGCTGCGATGCCATAGAAAACTAGTTTTCTAAAGAATGTCATGGAACAAAGCCTACCATATAAGAAGTAGTGGGGGGAAGGTAGCAAAATATATGTATTTTATGATCCTAATTTTGTTGAGAAGAAATGAACAGAAAACATGCTTTGTAATATATGCACATAAACTCCCATTGCTTGGAGTGGAAACTGGAAAGAGGTGCCAAAATGCTAATTGCCATTGTTTCTGAGGCCTGGCGAGGTGATGCCTAGTGTACTTTTCTTAGTTCTCCAAATTTTCTACACCGATCACCTAATATCTCTATATTACTAAGAAAAAAGTTTTAAAGTGAACCAATTGCTTAAGGTAATATGTTTCCAAAGTGCATGCTGATATTTTTAAGCTAGAATTACTCCAGAAGATGGTTAAGAAAGCTTACAGTCCAAAAACGAGCACAGTAATTGAAAGTATAAAAATGTGACAAAAATAGGAAGAAATTTGTACTGTGCGTCTGCACTTGGCAATTGCTACTCACTGGGCATCTGTGCGATGTAGTAGCTATTAGTGTATTCATTTTCATGTCACCAGTTCATTATCATACTGACTCCAGCTATCACATCTGTTGGATATTCCTGCTGAGCACCAACAGTGAATGTATCTAAAGACTTAACAATTTGGCAGCCTGAACATGTGGCCCTATCTGCATATTGGTAGAGGAGGCAGTTGCAGAAACAGGCTTTGATTCTGTTTAGTTGACTCACGATAGTTCATCACTCACTTTTCAAAGTGGCCGTGGTTGGAACAGGGAGGCTGCTGAAGCTTAGACTTGCTGGACAACCACAAAGTGTGTGGCACCGTCAGTAAAGCACATCTTTAAAATAGTGTGATAAAGGGTACCTACTTAGTCACAGTTGATTAAAATAGCCACATGAATGTTGCCTTTCTTACTTTAAAAAAGGTCCTTCTTTAACATTCTGTTCTGCAGGTAGCCGAGGGTAAATTAAACGACCATTTTCCTCTCGTGGTGTGGCAGACCGGGTCAGGGACCCAGACAAACATGAATGTAAATGAAGTCATCAGCAACAGAGCCATCGAAATGCTGGGAGGCGAGCTCGGCAGCAAGAAACCTGTGCATCCCAACGACCATGTTAATAAAAGCCAGGTCAGCAGTTTTATCTCTTCTCTTCTTTGTTAGAAGTTGTAAAGAATGCCCGTGGTTTGTCTTATCAAACAGGTGTTGGCTTTTTGGCAAGGAGATTCATTCTGCTTATATTTTTTTTAATGGAAAGGACTTCTTAGATGTTCTTATTTCTTTCAGGAATCTTGGGTCTAATGTTTTAAGCTTCATAAAAATCACTTTTAGGGAAAAATTACTTTTAGGATGCCTGAATTTAGTATATATGTATATTTTCATTGTTTGGGGTTTTTAAAAACTCTTTATTTTGAAATAGCTTAATTTTATAAAAGAATTGCAAGATACTTCAAAGAGTGTCTGTATACCCTCTACCCAGCTTCTCTTAATCTTAAACATTTCAGATAAACCCGGTACATTTCCCACTCTAAAAGATAAATATGGGTACAGTGCTCTTAACTAAACCGACTGTGTTAGGATTTCTCTAGTTTTCTGCTGATGTCCTTTTTGTGCTCAGGATCCGGTCCAGACTGCGCATTGCATTTAGTCACCACATCCCTGTAGTCTCCTCCACTATGACAGTGTGTCTTCTGTCACTTTTGAAAGTAGTGGTCAGGCATTTCGTCCCTCGGTTTGGCTTTGTCTGATGTCCCATGATCAGACTGAGGCTGGATTTTGCAATGAGTGTTAGAGAAATGAGGGCTCTTCTCATTGCATCGTGTCGGGGGTGTGTGACAGCCACACGGCTGTCGGTCCTGGTGAGGGTAACGGGCATCACTTGGTTGAGGTGGCGTCTGCCAGGTCTGTCCCCCTTCCACTCCCTGTTAGTGGTGAGTCACCACGTCCTGCCTGCACTCCAGGAACTGCAGGTAAGCTTCACTCCTGAAAGGAAGGAGTTTCAGGAAAGTGTTGGACGTGTGCTAAATCGCCACAGAACTAACAGAGAACTTGAGACCATGCAGATATCCTGTCTCCTTAAACTTTTGCCCATGCATTTTAGCGTTCGTCAGTGAACCTTGCCTATAGCAATTACTGTTACAGCATTTTGGTTGAGATTTTCTATGCCTCTCATTCCTTCTACATTTATTAGTTAAAATCTTGATATAAAGATGTGTCATCTTTTCTCGCCCCGCATTAATTTATTTATTCAGTCATTAATGTATTCAGTATGGCTTCATGAATATTTATTTTATTCTTAGAGGTATAATCTAATGCTTTTCCCCTTAATACTTTTGTTATTTATATTCTTGCTCAGATCGTTCCAGCCTTGGGGGCCCCCTCTGCTGGCTCTTGTGTACTTTGGGCATGCCACCATCCTTTTAGAAAACCCACTTGTTTACTTTTTTTTGGACTAAAAGGTGCTCCTGGCTCATCGTCTTGTATCTTCCCAGACCTGGCCCCATAAACGCCCATTTTTCCAGGGATCTCTCAGAGGACCTTATTGGAATATACTTAGAAACTAAGATCTGGGTGCGAGGTGTGATTAAATATGGGGATATTTAAGCATTAAGGGGGAAGTTTTTCTCTTTGTATTGAATTTATTGGAGTAACATTGGTTCACAAAAGCATACAGGTTTCCAGTGTACAACTCAATAATGCGGGAAGTTCTGTTACATAAATTCATGGTGTGAAGGATTTT
The DNA here is from genome assembly GCA_004026765.1 of Micronycteris hirsuta. Lineage (NCBI taxonomy): Eukaryota > Metazoa > Chordata > Mammalia > Chiroptera > Phyllostomidae > Micronycteris > Micronycteris hirsuta. The sequence goes on from PVJI01015868.1 coordinate 35,484, forward strand.
CAAACCCAGGGCTTGCCTTTAAATATGAGTTTATCTTTTATAGCCACTGAAACCTGAAGTCTGCTTCAGAGTGGTCCAGTGTGTGTGGTCAGGGGGAGGGACTGAGGTGGTGTTGTAGATGAACTAAGGCTCACTTTGTGCTGATAGTCATTTGAATTTAGTGATGGGTACGTGAGTGTTCATTATATCATTCATCCTGCTCTTGTGAGCAGTTTGATAGTTTCCATAACACAACGTGAAAACATATGTAACGGGTATACCTTTTTATACAGCATCATAACTTAAAAGTATGGAGTTACAGGTGAGGAAAGAGCACAGAGTTTTGACTTCCTCATCCGGCCCCAGCCTGCTCATCCTAAATATTTTGGCAAGTCAAAAATGACAGCTAGACTTTCCTATTTTTCAAGTGGTGACCTACCTCAGCATTTTCCTTAAGTTCCATTAATGGAGAGAAGTTTATGAGAGATGGTGTGCACTGTGTAACTATAAGCTATTATTGCTGAACTTGCATGCACGTGTTAACCACTTCTCTCTTCCTTGCTGTCACTTATTGGCAGGCAGGTAGAATAATATCGAGCATGTTCATTGTAGGTGGTATATACAATACAGTTCTAAGGACATTCTGTAAAGGAAAGCAGGTTGCTCCTTATTTAAGCCTGGGTGACCTCAGAGTTGCGAAACACAAATGTAATTGAGTACTAAAATTATGCTGAGTGTTTAGTAGTCATTTAGTGAGATTTTCCATTGAGACATTTAAGTTTGTTTTTTGTTGCCTCTGATTTATCATTTTACATTTCTCTTGAACATTTTCCAACAGAGCTCCAACGATACGTTCCCCACAGCAATGCACATAGCTGCGGCGATGGAGGTGCACGAGGTGCTGCTGCCGGGGCTGCAGAAGCTACACGATGCTCTCGAGGCGAAATCCAAAGAGTTTGCCCACGTCATCAAAATTGGGCGAACTCACACCCAGGATGCGGTCCCGCTCACTCTGGGGCAGGTATACGGGAGTGACCAGACTTGAGTCCAGTCAGGGGCTGGTACTAATGGCCAGCATATTACCTGCTAAATCACACTGGTTTAGAAAGCCAAACTGATAACAGCTCAGTTCAGTGATGAGAGATTGTTCTGCATTCATCCGTCAGTAGTTTTTATTGACATCCACTTAGGGGAGGGGCGGAGCATGCTGGCCACGAACCAGACTCCCAGTCAGCTTGCTCAGGCTCGCATCTTAGCTTTGCGGTGCGCAAGCTAGTGGACCTTAGGAAAATTATTCAGCCTTTCTGTGCCTCAGTTTTCTGAGCTGTAAAATGAGGAACATAACATCTTTTTCAGAGGGTAGTTGTGAGGGCCAGTAAGCTGATCAACGCGGAGTGTTTGGGAGCGTGCCTGAGGATAGTAAGCGAATACTGGTGTCAACAATCGTCATCGTCATCTTCATCCTTCTTTGTCTCTCTTACTCTAAAGTAGAATGCTCTTTAAATGCTAATATTGAAGTGCTTAAATAGGCATATCTTACTCTAAAATTGTTTTGGCCACATTCGAAGGTGGTATTACTCTCTTCTCCAAATCACCAGGAAGTATTTGTACGTTTTATCTGTACCTTAAAGGCGTCTGACAGTGTACATCACAAAGGAATGCAGGAAATACACGGAACGGGGTCTTTTTGTCTTAGTGAGCTCAGTCCGGTTTGGGAGCTAGGACATACACAAATTATATATCAAGAAATGGTTATATATGCCTAGTATCAAATGATAGTTTTAGAGAAATTGAGGTGAGGATGAGAGTTTGGCTGCTGCTGACTTCCTGCCATTTACAGTCTTGCTCAGATGACAGCAAACATTGAAAAAAGCTTGATTATTGAGCTTAATTTTATCACTGAAGGAATGAGGAGAACTTGAAATGATGAACTGAAGTGCAGACGATATGACTGAAGTGACCCACTCAGTTAAGTTGCCTTTTAAAGCTGCGTCTGTCTCTTTGCACCACCGGTCCCGGCACCATGCCGACTTTCTCAGGAGATGTAGTGTGAATCTTTGAAACTTCTCAGTACCACCCCCTTTCTTCCAGATTTTTTCTCGTTTGTGTGTATGTGAGTCACCTGTGGGAAAGCCACTATGCTCAAGTTCATTTGGGCCACGACACACCCTCCTGTGTAAAGTCATCATCCCACCTATTATGACAGAAAGTTATGTTTGGCAGCTTGACTTTATCTGATCAGAAGCCTTCACACTTGCTTTTGTTGGTGTTGTCCTTTTAGTTTGTGTAGTTTTTTCCCCAATAAAAATAGATCTCTTGAGTGAATGCGGTAGGTGCATGTGTAGGTGGTATTAGGTCAGATGGGTCAGGTCTGCTTGGGAGGAGTTGTATCTTCTAAAACTAATCAAAAACAGTTACATCTTCTAACTAGTCAAAAGTGTTTGTGCTTTTTCAGGGGTTTTAGACAGGAAAAAAAGATTGATTGAGCCCAGCTGGTGTAACTCAGTGGATTGAGCGCGTGCTGGGAACCAGAGGGTCCTGGTTCGATTCCCAGTTGGGGCACATGCCTGGGTTGCGGGCCGGGTCCCCGGTGGGGGCTATGTGAGAGGCAACCATACATTGTTCTTCCTCTCTCCCTTCTCCTCTAAAGAAAAAAAAAAAAAGATTGATTGAGTGTAACCATATACCCTGGCTCGTTCAGCTGAGTTCCAGTTTACGCCTTTTGCCCCCGTATGTTTCTTAATGGATGAGGCCCTTGCTATGTTGAAAACACAGTAAATTCTGTGGTTACCTTATGTAAAGTATGTGGTATTTTAGAAGGCGGTGTGACATTAATAGAGCCTTAAAACATTCTCATATTCCATATCAGGACTTTAAGCAGAAATCGTAGGGAGAGTATTTCTATGTTTGTATTTTTTCTTGAAAGGATTCGGTGTGTTTTTTTTTTCCTTCTCGAAGTTATCTGGGATACACCAATATATTAGAAATAACTTGCAAATAACAAATAACGTAATGTAATAAAGTCGTTCTTTTTTAAAGTTTGTTTCCTATGCTCTTTGCTTTCTATTAAAACTAGATTCTAAACAGGTGACATGTTATCAGTGATGTTGTCTTACCTCATAGGATTCTGAAACCTCATTCTTTCCTATACTTTGCTCATCATGTGAATTAAAGTAGCATAAATACCTCCTGAGTAACTTAAAATTTAGTGTCTGAAACATAGATAAGAACCTTCTATTTAATGCAGTCAGACTAACATCTAAGTCGTTAGGCGATTATGTTTCCTCACCTCGATTGCCTTCTCTGTTCAGGAGTTCAGTGGGTACGTCCAGCAGCTGAAATACGCCATGACGAGAGTAAAAGCTGCCATGCCGAGGATCTACGAGCTCGCCGCCGGGGGCACCGCGGTCGGTACTGGTTTGAATACCAGAATCGGCTTTGCAGAAAAGGTTGCTGCAAAAGTGGCCGCACTCACGGGTCAGTGATGAAATGAATTATCACTCATTTTATTACACTAGTTTATATATTTTCTGCGTGTTTCTGCTTTAATTTTTTTGTGAATTTAAAGTTAGAAATTATATTTTGCCATCAGACATGTGTTTTATTTTAGGAGTGTTTTTCCTACTTCATGCCATTGTGGTTGGAAAAGATGCTTGGCATGCTTTCGATCTGCTTGAATTTGCTAAGGCTCATTTTGTGGCCTAACACATGGTCTGTCCTAGAAAACGTTCCGTGTGCACTCGAGAGGAACGTGCATTCCGCTGTTGTCGGTGGAAGGTCCTGTATGTATGTATCTGTCATGTCTGTTGGATACAGAGTGTTGTTCAAAGCCACTCTTCCTTATTGCTTCTGTCTGGATGATCTGCGTCCATTGTTGAAAGTTGGATTTTTAAGTCCTCAACTATTACTATAGTATTGTGTATTTTTCCTTCTAGATCTGTTAGTTTTTGCTTTATGTATTTAGGTGCTTCGGCATTGGGTGCATAAATATTTACAATCGTTGTATCTTCTTGACCCCATATCATTATATAATGACCTTCATTTGCCTCTTTTCACCATTTTTAGTTAAAATCTACCTTACCTCTGCTTTTTTTGTTTGTCTGTTTTCCATTTGCTAGGGATGTCTTTTTCCATCCCACCACTGTTGGTCTATATGTGTCTTTTGGGGTAGAGTGAGTCTTTTGTAGATAGCATATTGTTGTATCTTGTATTTGTATCCATTCAACCATTCTGTGTCTTTAATTGGAGAATGTAATCCATTTACATTTAAAGAAATTATTGATAGGTAAGGACTTTACCATTACCA
>PVJI01015869.1:0-39867 GCA_004026765.1 Micronycteris hirsuta
GTAACCAGAGGGGAGGGGGAAGGGGAGAAGGGGGACAAGGGTATTCAGGAACTGCTATAAAGGACACATGGACAAAACCAAGGGGGAGGGGGAAAGCAAGGGAGGGAGGTGGGTTTGCCTGGGGTGGGGTGGGGGGAGGGTAAATGCGGACAACTGTAATTCAACAACAACAAAATAATTAAAAAACATTCAGAAGCAAATAATTTTTGCTTTTAACATTTAAGTCTTTAATCCATCTTGAGTTGACATTTCTGTTTAGACTGGGGAAGAAAATTTACATTTTTCCCATGCATTTGTTTCTGAAATTTCAATTGTGTTCTATTGGTATATTTGTCTACTCCTGTACCAATATCACACTTTTTATTAATATGGCTTAATAATAATTCTTAATACCTGATAGAGCTAGCCCCTTCATCTTATTTTTCTTCTCCAAGAGAATCTTAACTAATTTTTACCCTTTCCTTTCCCAGATGAATTTTAGGATATTTGTCAAGTTCCATGGGAAAAAATCTGTGGAGTTTGATTGAATTTGCACCAAACTAAATTAAATTGTGAAGAATTTACTTCTTTAGTACATTGAGTCTTATAAACTTTTAAAATGTTATATTTCATTTATTATTTATATTAGGTCATTATTTATGTTCTTCATCAAAATTTAATATTTCCTTAAAAGACATATTTTGTTAGGTATATCTCTAGATTTATTATGGGTTTTGCTACACTGTAAATGGGTGTTTTCTTTCCAATTTAGCAATTTACCTTGCAAATAAACTTTAATTTTAGTATATATTCATACATTACATAAATAGCTAAGGATATAAGACTTCATGTGCTTGAAAGTAGCTCATATTCTGAGCTCACCAAATTAGAATCAATTTTGACCTTTCATTAAACAAAATAGGACAATTCCAATGATGTTTGGAGTCTGCTTTTTAGTTAGTATGGTATTGTTTCTATATTTCAGGAATGAAATTATTTTCCTATGAAAGCTTCTATGGTTCCTACATGGGACTCACTCCCTTGCAGTAGTTCTATATGTGAAGCTTTTCTTCTTATTCTTTAGAATATGTGTTGGTTCTTTATATTCATTTACTATACACACTTTTTCAAAGTCATGTTTTTTCTCCTTAGAAGGTTCTACGTTTAAAGGATATACATACACACACATACACACACTTGCATACACATGCAAACCCACTTCATCTGTTTTTTAAAGATACAAAGTGTTTCATCTCGGTACCATTTTCCTGGTTCTGCCCTTGCATTCCTTTCTAACTATTCTCCATTTCTAGTAATTCTGCCCTCACTTTAACCATTATTTTTTTCATCTTTGAAGACGGAGATGTCTGTCTTCTTTATACACAAAGCAGGTTTTTTGCCATTTTCCTCCTTTCTTTTTAGATATAGGTTCATATTATTTAGTAATTCAGTACTTATTATGAAGGCACTATATTCTACCAGGTTGATATTCCATCATCTGCATATTAAACATAACATGTATCCTCTGTACTGGGCTCAATAACAGGTGTAATGGATCCACAACCATCTAAATATTAATATCTGTAAACATCAAAATCTTCTTTTACTAAATCTTCACCAACATCCCTAAATTGCAAGGATTCCTTGAGGCAATATTACACTTTTGCTTTCAATACATTTAAAAAATCTTCTTGCAATGATTTGCTCAAAGGTTAATTTTTCCCCTCAGAGGAATGGTTTCCTTCTGTTCTATAAGTCTAATCACAGGAACCAGAGTTTTTGTCTTTAAATAGCTTCTTATTTATTGGTGAAAGTCATAAAGTATTTATATTTCCTTTTGGTCTTCCCTTTCTTTTTTATATTTCTTTTTCTTTTTTCTCTCTTACATTTTTTATTGTTGCTCAAGTACAGTTGTCTCCATTTCTCCCCCACCACTCACCCCGCACCCCAGCCATCCCCACTTCCCACCCTTGATCTCACCCCTCTTTGGTTTTGTCCATGTGTCCTTTTTCTTAAACATCTCCAAATTAGCTTTGTAAAGTCAATGGGGTTGATTAAAAGGAAAGCAACTTGATAAACTTTTTGCTTGAATGCACTCAAGTGAGGGAACATATACTCTAATAGAGAGTTGACTCTTTAGGTGAGACAGGAGTGAATCGAATAAGCTGGTACCAGAAGAGGCAGTGTTATCACTGTGGTTTTCAATCTTCATAGTAGCAGCTATATCAAAGCCACCATAGACTTGGAAGAGGAAGCATTACAAAGGAATATTCTCTAAGCTCTTCCCAACAATCCTGCTTCCTCATTTGTTCTGTTTTAAATTGGTTAATTTCTCTTTAGAGGGCCTGGAAAAAAGGAAGAACTAAGCTCATGGCCCAAGCATTTGGGGGGAGGGGAAGGGGAAAATATTGCAAAAACATTCAAGACCCAAAAGAAAGGAAGAAAACACACCAATGCACAATTTTGGATGCCATACTAGCTGTTAGAATTTGTCTTTTATAATATTTTCTCCTTGATTCTTACTGTGGAAGAGGAGTGCTAACAAATTTTATATATTGTTCCTACTCTCAGGAAATTTGTTGAACTCTGTATCATTTCTATTGGTCTGTCTACATGTTCTCTAACATCACCTGTGTAGAAAATCCTGCCATCTGTGACAAAAACAATATATTTTCAATCCTTCTATTTTTCTTTTCCCAATGAGCCAGTTCAAACCGCATTTATAATACTGAATACAAACAATCATTACAGGTTTTCTTATTAGTCCTGTTGCTGACTTGAGAGAGACATATCTAATATATTACCATTAAGCATAATGTTTGCCATAGAGTTTTCATAGATAGCCTTCATCTTGTTATTAACCATATATGTTTATTGAATGATCTCTGTACCTATTGAGGTGACAATGTGTTTTTTCCCTCCTTTAGTCGATTTTATAGTTGTAGATGTCACACAGTATTATATTTTTGTTAAATAACCTAATCTACATGATACTGGGTTTTTGATACTAGAGATTTCCTTTAAGGCTTAGTAAAAGTTCAATTTTTGTACATGTGCCCTATTTGTCAGAAAATAATTTTTATTCTCTAATCATTGGGTTCAGGGCTCACTCTGTTTCACCATTTTGGTCTTCAAATCCTCCATATTTTAAAAACTGTTTGCTAGATCCCCGCCATTGCCTTCCTTGAAGGTGTCTAGCACAAGGCATTGCCCAGAGAACCTGCACCAAAACAAATATCAATCAAATGGAACTGAACCATTTGAAAGGTTTAGGCATATAGTTTCAGTGTCTGCCTACCCTCACCAGGGTTTGTCTACAAAGGTAATGTTATTTAAATATGTTGAATCAAAATCATCACTCACGGAGTCATTTGTTGTTGCCTATTGGATATTGTGCAAAATTAATCCAGAGCTTAGCATGATGAGCTAGCAAGAAATGTTTGCCAAGTTTCAAAGATTTGGGGGAAGACACTATAACCCTGAAATGCACTTTCTTTTTATTTTGTTTGGAAGTCTTTGTAAGTCTAAGATCAAAAGGTAGTGCTTGAACTGCCTCTTCATGGGTAGCTAGCACTAAATTTCTCTTTATTGTTATCAATTTCCTAACTAACTATCATTGTATTTAATTACTGCTGAATGCAAGGAGACTTCTTTTGGATCTTTTGTTTAGTACTTTAGGATGAGAGGAATAACAGGTGCAGTGTTATGTCAATGTTCCTTCATTTATTTCAGAGCCTATTTCTATCACAAAAATGTATTTAGACCACCGGCCTCAAGAAAATGTAACAAATACAATTCAGAACACTTCTGAGCTAGCTTTGTCTTTCCTTCATCTATCAAGTATGGACAGAATGTTTCTGTTGAATAGTCAACATTGAAAGGGAGCTTACACATAGCAGATGTTCTGAGCAGTGAAGCCTGCTCTTAATTCAATAGTTATGGTAGACCAAACCTGAAAGTTAATAAGCCTAATCCTAATTAGGCTCAGAGAGGTGAAGAAACTCACCCAAAGTCACACAGTCATCCATGTTTCTCTTCCACTGCTTCCATCCCAGTCTAGGCCCACATCATGCCTTGTCCAGTCTTCTGCAATAGCCTCCTAAAATAGCCTCCTCCCCTTCAGTATGGCTCCTGCTTTAATCCATTCTCTACCTCCTTATAGCTAGTCATTTAATTAAAACATTATCTTACAGAAAACCCAACAATGGCCTCCCATTGTTCTTAAGAAAATGTTCAAATACCTTACTATGGACAGGTAGGTCTAGAAGGCTCTGTCCCCTTCCTATTTTCTTAGCCTCAACTTTTACTTTCTCCCACATTTGCTATGCTCCAGAAATGCTTGCCTTCATGTAATACATTAGAACACAAAATATTCTTTCCTCAGGCCCATTCTTCCCTCTTTCAAGAATGTTCCCTTTACATATCCTTGCCTAAACAACTCTTCATTCTTCATATTCATTCATCATATCTCACCTCAAGTTTCACTTTCTTGGGTCATGATGTTCGATCAGTGAAATTCATTAATGCCTCAGACATGGTCATGTCTCTCATAACCTGTACTTTTTCTGCATAGTACCTACCATGTCTGTAATATAGTAAGTTCAATGCCCCATTGATGAATGCATGAGCCATTTCATTATCTTCTTGTATAGATGGTAAGCTCCAAGAAGATCACTAGTGCCATTTGTTGAATGAATGAGTAGTAGAATCATGATTTGAACCAGAGATTCAACCCATACTCCCTCCTGTTCCCCAGACCTTCCCACTCTGCCTTTCTCCAAATCTCTGCTCCTATCCCCTACCTGCCATCACAGGGACTTCTTCACAACAGGCATGGCTTAATTCCATTGGTGGCTCAGTGGGATCTATTCTTAGTTCCACCTATACATTCACTGGAAACTGTTACTTGTCTAAGGAAAGCCTCTGCAGAAGCAGTGGCCTGCTAAAAGCTAATAGCTAAAAAGTGACCATCAGGATATTGTTCCTTCCCATTAAGGATGGCTGTCTCCATGTAGCCCTCTTTCAAAATGCCCATCAGCCTACTGTGGGGAAGGTAACACTTGCCTTATCTATCCCTCAGAGTCAACATGTTTGAGTCCTTACTTCTCACCTGGCTCAGAGTTGTCTGAGGTGCTCAAATAATTAAGTGGAAGAAAGAGTTGACATCAGAAGGATTGGAGGAGAAAGAAAAGGCTCTCAATCTGGCCACAGGCTAATTATTTCTATTCTAGCCTATTTTACCGTTAGTTTGAAATGGATGATTTAATGTTAAACCTGTATAGACCTGTATATTAAATTACCCATTCCAAGCCAATGGCAAATGGCATGTGTGTGTATTTCTCCAATTATATTCATTTATAAATGAATTTATATTCATTTATGTGGCTTGAATCTATAACAATTAGCTACTATTACTCATAAGAAAAAGTGCCCTCTGATGATTATACTGGTGCCCTGTTCTGACCATTTAGAGCTTTGATCTGTGGAGACAGCCTTCCCTACATTTAAGCCTCTCCATTAGCAAAAACATTATACAAATGGCTCCTCTGGTCACCTAACACCAAAGCACTCTTCAGGCCATTAGTAAATTTTGGATTAGAAAACCCAAAAGGTGTAAAATGGGAATTTGTGATCTGAATGTTGCCTAATTATCACATGGTCAAAAACAATCAGTGCAATCACTGGAATAAATGCACTGGTATGGAAGCATAATTTGAACTCATTTGGATACCTGTTTACTTGAAATGATGTCTGTTTTTCATGTTCAACAGAACCCACAGAGAAAAAGGAAATGGAAGTGAGGAGCCACAGCATCTTCTGCAGGTACAAAAATAAATCTGCCTTAAAGCAATCAACATTAGTGGGTGATACCTTTTTTTTTCATTATAACGAGTTGACATATTCTCCTTGTCTTTGGCCCGTGAAATAAAAACATTAAGTACAAGTATAAATAAAATGCAACCATTTCCTATCATAATGTTTCTAATGAGTTTTGATCACATGCAAATCTAAACACAGAAAAGGTAAAAAAAAGAATCACTTAGCAGAGGCTGCAATTTGATTCTCACCTGGGAATTGGCAAGGAGAAATGTCCTATTTTTTTTCCTCAGAGCTCTCCCCGGATCTACTGGTGACTCCATCTGAGAACTCAATGCCTTGAAAGTGGTGAGGCCACTTGGCACAGTCACCAAGTGTACCTCTGAGGTTTGCCCAAAAGAATTACAGGAAGTTTTGCAGCCTACCACCCACTGCAGCCCACGGCACAGGTGTGTTTATTCAATGTCACCAAACAGGAGAAAGAATATTCTCTCTGAAATGTTTAGATTTGAAGATGTGAGTTTGTGGAACTACAGGGCTGTTTTTCCTGTATCGCTGCACTTGAACTTGGGATCAATTCATTCTGCTGCAAAAGGACAGGACAGTATGATGCTGACAGACACTGAGGACACAACTTCAGTTCAAGTGCATTAATTCAACATTAATAGCACTTTTTTCTGGTAGGCTGTAGCTTCCCATTTCCTGGACCCCTTGGTGGTCCTGATTTAAAGAGCAGGAGGCATCTCTGAAACTTTAACATAGACCTTAACAGAGCAATTCAAGACCAAAACGTAAAACACATCATTCTGCTGTTGCCGTTTTTAGTATTCAATTCTATTCAAATATAAACTCTGTGTGCAGTCTCACACATATAGTTCAACTAGAGGTCATGGAGATGCCTGAGTTGAGCTGAAGGACATGTAAACTAGCAGGACTGAGGACCACACAGTTGATAACCACAAATTATTATTTCATCATTCTAATAATTAAGCTCAACTTTAAACAAATTTAATCCACTCAGTGAAAAAAGAACTGGAGAGAACACAGCCCATTCTTGACATTAAAAGTGATCTCTAACCTCAACACAGCTAATAGTTCTTGAGCACTTACATGCACTTATCACATTCATCTATTTAGCCCACTTTAAAAGTGTTTAAGGTGGCCCTTAAACATTGCTCAGTAATCAGCTCTCATCTTTAACTCCTACATGCATCAGGGAAGAGTGGACAGAAAATGTGACTACGAGTCAGACAGGACTGCACTCAAATCGTGCCTTTGCCTTTTCCTAGCTATATGATCTTGAGTAAGGGAATAACTTCTCTGAGCCTTCAGTTCCTCATAAACTGTCAGAAGGACAACTTCACAGATTGCCATGACAATGGAAAAAGAGCATCAGTAAAAATGCCTGGTATATGGTAGTTCTCAGTAAATGCCAATTGGGCCTTAAAAATGCACCTCCTTTTAAAAAGCCACTGGAACATAATTAACATAAAGATTACCAATGGAAAGTTTGTTACAGATTATTTTAAAAAACAATTGTGTTTGGAGAGGCTTAAGTTTATTAGAAATAAAATCCACCTTTGAATGCCACAAGGACTGTTTGTTATATAATGTTTGGAAATATTTTGGTACTTCACCACAAAGCAGAATTAAGTATTAGCTGACTCAATTCTTAGGCATAGGGACAATACTTCATGGTCTCTGTGTCTCCAATAACTTGCACAGTGCGAGGCAAAGCATAAACACCCAATATATACATACTTTCATGAAATGGCATTATAGCAGGCAATCTGCATCAGCTGCTTAGGACAGTTTAGAAGAAGCTGTTGTTTAGGCGTAGTGATTCTCAGTGTGAATAGAACTCCAGATACTCTATAAACTTAAAATGCAGAAGCCTGATCACCACTTAAGAGCTAATAATATGCAGTAAGCACTCAAATATTAAGTGTATTTTTTACCTATGTACTACTGTGTACTGTCCATTATGACAACCATATGAAAGCAGTGCAAACATTTTACCCATTTGACAAATGAAGAAAGTGAGGTGATTTGGAGAAGGTAAATGATTTGCCCAAGGGCATGTGACTAGCCAAGTAATGAAATCAGGACTCAGAGCAAAGTCCAGGTGACCTCCTCTTTGCTACTATGTTCCATTTACTTGAGCTATTTGAATATCTCTAGGTCTTAAGCTTGTGTATTTCTTTTCTTTTTCTTTTTTTTAGTTTCCAGTGGTTCCAATTTATATGCCTAGGTAAAAGCCAGTGGATTAGGGAATGATTGAAAACACCTGACAGAGGTAGAAAGGACACAAACAGTTCATGCCATTAGCCCAGTTTTCTAAAATCCAAATAGAGCTTTGAGAAATAACCCACCCCTGTCAGTCAAGCAGAAGAAACTGGACCTTCCCATGGCTGCAAATCATCTTTGCCAGTGGACTAACACTTCTGATACTATTGGCTTACCCAAAACAAACTGTCACCACATGGTAGGGCTGGCCCGGCTGTTTCCAGAAATGGCACCATTGCATGGTACTCACCAAGCCTGATAGATGGGATTGACTGTAAGGATAATGACATAACCTATGAAGTATCCTAACTTAACATCAAAGTGTATATGTTATTAGCAGATAACATTGCTGATTCTTTTCCCCATGAAAATTTTAAGGAGCTTGTAACATAGTCTAAATCTCAATGTTATTGCAGAATCAAGAAGCAACTACTTCCCTAGTTTCATAATGAATGCAGATCAAATACATTGAATTGGAAAAGTAAATTTAATTTGCAGGTTTCTGTTTACATGTTCTGCTCTATTTTCTTTGATAAGATTAGTGAACAAAGTTCAGATGACTTTTTTTAGTTCAAACGTTTTTTCATAATGGCAAATCGATCTGCTCAGGCAAACAACACCAAAACACTAACAATGCTATCACTGGAAGGTGATCCGATTTCCACATAAATATACCCACTAAAATTTGAATGAAACTTTATAGAGGAGCAAAAATGGCTACAGGATTTCTTGAGCCTTTCAAAGTAGTGACTACAATGGTAACTGCAGAAGTATGCACAAATTGTGTCAGTTCTAATCAATCTTATGTATTTCTTCCATGATATTACAAAATACATTTCTTAGAAGGGTAAAGCAAGCTCACAGCAGGCAAAATATGGTAGCTGAAGTCAAGCATAGCTAATTTGCTGTTTAGGACAGATGTGATCTACGGAATTCATTGATCCATGGTTATCAGCTCTGATATGGAAGGCCAGTTCCCAGCATGCATTGCCTCTATGGGTTTTATGTTGATGACACAGGCTTCTTGGATCTAGATGGATATAAGAGATGGTAGCAGTATGTGAGCAGAAAGCATATTCTATTTACATGATGGCATTAAGTATAATAGGAAGGCAGTTTTTCATGCCTATCCTGGTAGAGGGGAGCCAGGAGCAGGTCTCAGACTTTCCTACAAGAGTTAGAAGCTCAGAGAAAGGGATGAGGGAAGAAAAAGATGAAGAAGAACAAGATGGAAGCCTAAGAGCCACAGAATCAGCAAAACCAGAAGATATGATCACAAGTTCTCAGAGATGAAGGAGGCAGAGGTACAGTCTCACAGGCTCAATCATCAGAATATATAATGTGAGCCCAGAATACAAGTCTCCAGAACAGTTTCCAAGCAGAAAGGCACTCCCTCTTTAGCTTCTTTGAGGATCCCTAAGCACAAAAAGAATGAAATATTTGGGGCTGAACCCCACACACACCCTCGTCCTACCCAGCAACTAACAGAATTACTTACAACGAAGTGGGCATTGGGAAAGTTACCTTGAATGGACAGAGAGATGGGTGAGTGTACAGATTTTAACATGCAAATTCTTGGGCAATGAAGGGCAGAGCAGGAGTGGTGAAGGGTATGTACTAGGTAATCACAAGTTTCTGGGCTCAAAACCTAGTTGAACCTTGCTAGGTATGTTATACTGAACAAATAACCTAACCTCATCTAAAAATAGTGGAAACGGTACTTAATTCCTGTAACTGTTATGAGGCTTAAATGACTTAATGTATCTAAATCACTAGGTGAAATACTTTCATCATGGTAAGCACTCCATACATGTTAGTAGTTGACATTGTTAACAAATAACCAGAAGGCTTTTACATTGACCAAAATGGAAACACTGCTACCTCAAAAGATTACAAAAAGCTCAATTATAGTGAGTTTTTCCCGCAAACTAAGTGTTCTAAACTCTCTTAAAAGTAAATATTCTTCAAACTCAATGCCAATCTCTCTTGCTTACATTCATGAGCTTCTTCTGGAGCTCTGCTATTCTCTCACTCTCCCCCATGGCTACCTGTAGCTAGAAAGGACATATTTCACACCTGTGTAGAAGTGTTACCTGCCAAGTGACAAAATGAGAGAGGACACACAAAAGTAATGACGGCCCTGGCTGGTATGGCTCAGTGTATTGAGTGCCGGCCTGTGAACCAAAGGGTCACTGGTTGGATTCCCAGTCAGGGCACATGCCTGGGTTGCGGGACACATCCCTGGTGGGGGGCATGCAAGAGGCAACCACACATTGATGTTTCTCTCCCTCTCTTTCTCTCTCCCATCCCCTCTCTATAAAAATAAGTAAATAAAATCTTTAATTTTTTAAAAAAAGTAATGAGGAAACATTGAGGAGGCTGAGGAAGGCAAATCTGAGAAAAGGTAGGTATACACCTAAATTCCCCCTTCCTCCTTCTACCATGCATCCTTGACAAACCCCAATGTGAGTTAACCCAATTCTTTAATGCCTGCTTCCAAGAAGCTTAACATGGTTGGAAAAACACACAACCATGTCATCTGTTTTCCTATAAACTGATGGTCTGAAACCTCAAGTGTGTGCCTTCAGTGCTATCTCCCATCCTACTCTCTTCCCCCAGCCCATTCATTTGTCTACTCTCCCTGAGACCATTGCATACCATCTCCTCTCTGCTCATACCTCTCTCATTTTTTTCTTAAGATATTTTTTATTGTTATTCTATTACAGTTGTCCCAATTTTCCCCCTTTGCCCTCCTCTGCCCATCCCACCTTCAGTTCCCACAGTCAATTCCCACACTGTTGTCCATGTCCATGGGTCATTCATACGTGCTCTTTGTCTAGTCCCTCCCCCTTCTTTCCACCATTACCCCCCTTTCCCCTTTTCCTTTCCCCCCTGGTCATGGTTGGTCTATTCCATGTTTCCATGCCACTGGTCCTATTTTGTTCATTAGATTACTTTTATAGGTGAGACCATATGTATTTGTCTTTTAACAACTGGCTTATTTCACTGAGCATAATATTCTCCAGTTCCATCCATTCTGTAGCAAAAAGTAAGAGTTCCTTCTTTCCTTCTACTGTGTAGTATTCCATTGTGTAAATGTAGCACAGTTTTTTGATCCACTCATTTACTGATGGGCACTCAGGCTGTTTCCAGCACTTGGCTATGCTGTAAGATAGGTCTGTTTGTTTACTGTCTCCCCCTCCCCCCGTTAGAATATAAAGTCCTTGAGGATAATGCATCTTGCAGCAAAAAGTAGTACCAAGCACTTATTAGGTACTCAATTGAATATTTGTGAAGTGAAAAACAAAATGAATGAAGGAAAGAAAAACAAGGATTTCTCACTGTGAAATTACCTTTTACATATTTATAGCTGTCTCCCTCTCTCCCCCCACCTCTCATCTTTTGGATAGAAATCTAATGTCTCAGGAGGCTAGGTTATTAAATGTATGCTCTTTAGAGCCCTGGCTGTGTGATTCATTGGGTTGGTGCACCGTCCCATAACCAAAAGGCTGTGGGTTTGATTCCCAGTCTGGGCACATAACTAGATTGCCGGTTCCATTCCCAGCCCAGGTGCCTATGAGAAGCAACTAATCAATGCTTCTTTCTGGCATCAATGTCTCTCCCCCCCACCGCCCATCCCTTCCCACCTGTCTAAAAAAAGCAATAAAGAACTGTTCTCGGGTGAGGATAAAAATTTTTTTAATAAAATAAAAAGTGATGCTTTTTAGGACTACAGACCCTGGAGATCTGTGTGAGTGATGAGGCCTGCATAGAACCTAGTCTTGACTCAAGAGCACCCATGAGTGAGGACCTACCACAGCGCAGGGCCAGCCAGTTAACATGGGAACTATGCTGGCCAAGAAAGTTCTATTTAGGATCCGGATCCAATGGTATGGAAGCTTCTTGACTTCCCTCCTTCTTTGCCATGGAACCTGAGGCTGTACCAGGGAAAGATCAACCCTCAGACACCTACAGAAAGTATCCCCAGGAGGAAGTCCGTGGCATGTATATACCATCTGTACAATGCTCAGGATGCTGCACAGCCTGAAGGGGGAGGAACCTCTGGCTTGCACTCTTCATAAGGTACTCAGTTTCTGAGCATTAAGGCCAAGATGGATGAGGGACCAAATGAAATGATGGATTTAAAATGGGTTGTTAATTAGATATCACACATGATACACACACCAAAGTGGTTGTTAAGAATATGAAAATAGAAAAGATGAAGATGAAAGAGGAGGAGGAATAACAGAAAGGGAAAATGCAGGAAGGGAGGAGGTGTGAAGAAGGTAGAAGAGGCTGAGGAGGAAGAAAAGGAGGAAAATAATTCAGTTCTACATGTCTGGGGTGATACTGCTTGTACTAAAGATTGCAAACATCACTACTGAACTCTGACACTGGAAGTCAACATGGGCATCTTGTGGAAGTCCCTTTCCTTGTCTAGGCCTTGCTTTCCTCATCAGTCAATGCAGGAAGTTAGTTAGTGTCTTAGATGATCTCCAAGGACTCTCATACCTCTGACCTCTGTCAATACATAACCTTTGCACTTACGAGCTTGATGATCTAGGTCAGTGGAGCCACCAAGCACCTAGGCCAACCAGGACACAGTTTGGACCTTTAGCAGATGTCCTTGAAAACAGGCAGAGACTCCCCTTGACAAAATTATTTTGGTCCCCAAATGTAGCCTTAGCTGCTTCCCCATAGCCTGTAGCTTTCTTTATGAGAAGATATTCTCTTTGGGGGCCTACTAATGTGTAATTTTCATTTTACACCTTCCTTTTCCTGAGAAATAAACAGCACAAACTATCATTTTTTCCTCAGCACAGAATGAGACAGTCCCATGAAGTTCAGCCAATGTATCCTTTAATATATTTTTTTGGCTCTTTAATGATGAATTCATTTGAGCACTTGGCCCCAGAACCTAATTCACAGTGACTCTTAATGGAAATGGGACCTTTCCTAATCTCTGCTCCTGGCTTCTTTGGGACTTTCATAAATCATACCTGACCCCTTGGGTATAGTCACTCTAGTCTTACTTTTGGAAAGGATCCAATGTGGCATGCTCCACACTTACAGTTCTTATGGACCACATTGTGAAATCAACTGGAGGCAGGCATCCCCAGAAGAAGCCATCCTGGACTGGCAAGAGAGGGAACACAACCCATGAACACCATGTTTTTTCCTTATTCGTAAATCTTTCCAGGTTAACTGGTATATGGACTTTATATCACTTGTTCATATATAGTCTTGGAATGTCTTATAATTCACAAGCTTGTGGTACACCAGAAAGAATACTAAAGCTAGAATTTAAAAAAAAGTAAAAATTTGGCTCTACTACTTACCACATGTTGGACAATTTACGTAATTGCTCTGAGCCTCCTAACTCCCCCCATCTCTAAAAGGGAGATAATAATAGCACATAACAAATAAGGATGAATAAGATACCTCTGTCTAAAGGGCATAGCAGTGCCTGGTACATACGTGTACAAAAAATACTGGCTACTTGCCATTGCTAGTATTAAATTAAATAATGGCTATGGGTGTGTTGCATAAAATAAAAAGAGCCACGGGAAGTGTGTTTGCAAATACATGACTCCAATACGAGTAACGAAGTTTCTGCCTTATTTTCATTACATTGCAACCTCATCCTCATCACCAAGTGAGCAAAAAGAAAGTATTCCCAGTTATCCAACGGAACTAATCACAGATGTGAGCTGAGATTTAGGCACAGGCTGAAGCATCGTTATCATAGCTGAAAACTGAAAACCACCTAAATGTCCAAAAGCAGAGCCCAGCTGAGGAAATTATAATATATACTTAAAATAGACTACTAAGCAACAATTAAAATGATGCTCTGAAAGTATATTTATTGACAGAAAAATATGGCCAACACATACTGTTGAATAAAACAAAAGTTGAGAAACAGGTGTTCTGTTTTATGCAGTAAAAACCTATCTTCTATGAATTTTAATAGGCATATTTTACCTAGGAAAAAATAACAAAAAGTGTACCATATGATCTCACTTTTCAAAAATACAGCATATATGTTAAAATGTAGAGATAAATTCTCAGTGACTTTACACTAAAAGGTGATTCTTTCTGCATGATAGAAATGTAAGTGATTTTTACTTTTTATTTGGACTTAGCTGAACTTTTGGGTTTTTTTTAAAATGATTGTTTAAAAATAATGAACTTGTATTTGTTCAACACCATGGTAAATAGGGGGTTCCTAACCATAAGTCCCTAAGTCTCTCCAAGTAGCTAAATCTTGGTTTCAAAGGCTGATATGCTGGTTTCTGGGAGTCTACGCATCCCAGGAAACATTCAGGCACCTCCCTGCTGCCCTCCAAATTTACTGGCAGAGAGAAAAAGGCAGGGATATTCCTTGCTTTCCCTGCTGTGGGTGCCCAAATACCCAATTGACATTTGCAATTACTTTGAAGGTATATTTTTAAAGATTTGATTTTTATTTATTTTTAGAGAGAGAGGGAAAGGGAGGAAGAGAGGGAGAGAAACAGCAATGTATGGTTGCCTCTCACATGGCCCTCACGGGGACCTGGCCCGCAACCCAGGCATGTGCCCTGACTGGGAATCGAACCAGGACCGCTTGGATCCCAGCCCGCACTCAATCCACTGAGCTACACCAGCCAGGGCTGAAGGTATATTTTTAAAATTATGTCATCCTGGGGGAAAGGGGAAATACAGAGTGACTGCTTAATGGGTATGAACATTTTTATTAAATTTTTTTAAAAATATTTTTTAATTTTTTTTAAAGATTTATTTATTTATATTTAGAGACAGTGGAAGGAAGGGAGAAAGAGAGGGAGAGAAACATCAATGTGTGGTTGCCTCTTGAGCGCCCCCCACTGGGGACCTGGCCTGAAACCCAGGCATGTGCCCTGACTGGGAATCAAACCAGCAACACTTTGGTTTGCAGGCCAGAGCTCATCCCACTGAGTCACACCAGTCAGGGCAACTATGAACATTTTTAACTGGCTAACTGTATGTTTTATGACTTTTACCTTCATAAAAAAAAGATAAAAATTAAGCTATGAACATCAAGTGCAGGTAACTACATTACAGATGTGGAAGTTTTGCTTCTTTAGTTTTGTGTGTCCCCCATGTAAATACTTTCTACACCTAGATCAAAACTGTAAAAGAATCCTTTTCACTTCATTTCAGGGATATGTATATTATGAATTGATATGCAGTTTTTATCATGTCATTATCACAGTCAAAGGGTGTTAGAACTGACAGACACCTCGGCCACTTCATTTTACAAAGCAGGCAACTAATGCTAGAGAAGACTTAAACACAGTAATTGACAAAATCAATTGAGAATTCAAGTGTCTTTAGTCCAGTGTTCTTTCCACAATAACCCACTACTATTCTTTTCTTCATGTAATTTTCTGGTCCTTTAAAAAGTTTTTTAAATATTTTATTTATTTATTTTTTAGAGAGAGGGTAATGGAGGGAGAAAGAGACAGAAAGAAACATCAGTGTGTGGTTTCCTCTCACATGGCCCCCACTGGGGACCTGGCCCGCAACCCAGGCATGTGCCCTGACTGGGAATCAAACCAGCGACCTTTTGGTTCACAGCCTGCACTCAATCCACTGAGCTACACCAGCCAGGGCTAAAAATTATTTTTAAACAATAACTATTTGATCAAATTCTCTCCCTCATGCTGCTTTCTAGAATTTGCTTTGCACTTCTGAAATCCTTTGATAGACTGTATATTTGTCTAGTGTTTTGATAGGTGTATCAAGCAAACTCATCCTTGTTGAATGCAGTTATTTCTGTTATGAGAAGCAGGTGATGGGTTGTGGATTAACTCAGTAGTGTTCCAAACCTTCTTGGCCCTACCACTTTATTCCTGCAAAAGCTGAAGATCTGGGTTTTATCTCAGTCTCAGAAACACTATCATTAACACAGCAATTTCTGTGTCTGCACCTCTCACACTGCTCTGACTCCATAACCCAGCTAGATTGTTTATTTGAAGGACAAAAAAAAAAAAAACAAACCTTTCCATCCACAGCCAAGAAAACTATACCTTACCAGTACTTTGCATGGATTAATTTCCTAAAAGGCCCATTACTGAATGCTTCTCAAATGTGTCTGTCTATAGTTGGACTGTACAGTTGCCAGTGATCTGCTATTGGGAATCAAAGAAGCATTGATATGACACAGGCAGCAAAGATCTTCTGGGTATTTTGTTAAGTTACATGTCACCAATTGCAGTTTTACAACACTTCTATTCAGCCATTTGGAGTTACACACAATGGTGAGTTTTTAAAAACATTCTGGGAACCTCTGAGGAGTTTGGATACATTTGGAGACAATGGTCAAAATTGAATCTGGATCCCAGCCTACAGATGTTTACCCACTGCATACCCCACCAGTGAAGCCCTGTATGTTGGCTTTTGGATAAATGTGTTAAGCTCCTATAGTACAATGTTCATCATCATCAACATCATCATTGTCCTAAACATAACTATATTTTTGAGCTATGACATACCTCCTTCAGGCACCATGACCATGCTAGGCAGTTTAACGTTAAGTAACTTAATACTAACAATGTATCTGCAAAATAAGTCCCTACCCGGCAGAGGTTCCCATAGATCAGGAAAGTGACATTACTAGCCATATCACTGGTAAATGACAAATTCGGAATTTGTACTCAGATCTGTCTTATTGGAAAATAACTATTAATAATTATAATGAAAACAGTGAATCTTCATTGCATGCTTACCATGTAGCAGGCATTGTATCCAAAGTTAAACCTGCATTACAATGGTGTTATGCAGATTCCGCATGACTTTATTACTGCATTGGTTCCAGGATCACAAATTATAAAAGCAATAGAAATACTGGGAGATCTAGGATCACAGAAGGCAAACACACACACACACACACACACACACACACACATGCACACACACACACACACACGCACCATAGTCTATCCCTTGGTCTCCTTCCTATCCAACAATATCAAAAGGTATCACAAGACCATGCGGCAAAGGGAAACATTTGGACCCTATGAGAAACCCGGTTACACAAGCATTTTTTGTAAAGTTAAATACTAGAGCTAGGCAGGACCTTGACCAACGCCCCTGATTGGCAGAGCAGAAACCTGAAGTCCCGAGAAGGGGACTAATGTGTTTTCATCACCTCCTATATAACCTCAGAGTTTTTGTAAGCTTTTCAGAGTGGCAGGTGGGGCCACAACAACATTAACCAAGGACTCTGTTAGGATACCGTGTGACAACGTGACAATAAAGCTAGCACAGACCCTGACCCTTAAGGAACTCACTGTCCACTGAGGGAGACAGATAAGTCACAAACAACATGAATTCAAGCCAGGAAGGAAGTCCAATGACCAGGCTATGTGAGTTCAGAGGAAAAAAAATCCTATCCAATTGGGGCAGGGAGTCAAGGAACACTTAATAAAGTAGATGATACTGACAAATGACAGGTAAAATTATGAGGAGAAATATATTTAAATAAACACCTATAGCAGGAGTGGAAAACTTCAGAGTACAGTCAGAAAGCAGTGAAGGGTCCAATTTGGCTGGAAATGAATACAAGGGAAGGAGACCAGGGCACTGTTCAGTCGGTTGGGAACCCCATGGACAGAAAGCTGAGGAGGGTAGACTGTTCCTGAGCTGCTGAAGTCTGCGTACAGGGTGAAGGCAGTCAGAACTGGGCCTTAGAAGGATGTAGTTGGCACTGCATTACAGTAAATGCTGGAGGGAGAAGAGGCCAGAGAGGAGAGACGTGGGGAGGTAGGGAACAGGAGGCTGCTTGTTGCAACAGCACAGACAAGTGGTAATGACAGCCTCCCTGAAATGGGGCAGTGGCCTGGGAAGTGTAGAGAGGTGGCTGCTGGGTATACTTTTCCTTCTCTTCCACTAGGTCCACACTTAATTGCTGAGTGGCACTTAAGTGATCTGCAGCAGTAAGTAGTCACAGATCACACATACCTTACTCATTCTTTTTCCCTGAAGGGACATGACTAAATAGCTTCTAAATATTCAGTCCCTCTACCCTGGGCTATATTTGGCCAAACTCTGAGCACCTTTTATATCCTCAACTTCTAAACTGTATGACTGCATCAAACTATTTCACTAATTGCCTTATTCAGAGAGGGGATTTTGGGGTATACAGGTATTGGGTTGGCCCAAAAGTCTGTATGGTTTTTCTTCTGTAAAAGATACATTTTTTATTTTGGCCAATAACTGTATTGATTTGGATATTTTGAGTATGTCGGCTATCTCCCACTATTGACTCCTAGTGGGTAGAGGCCAGGGGTGCTGCTAAACATCTTCCAGTGCATAAGACAGCCCTACAGCAAAGAATTCTTTGGCCAAAGTGTCAATAGTACAAGAAACTTCACAAACTACTTTTGACACATTCGATCAGTCAAAGCACCTTCCCCATACACTGCACAAATCTTTTTTTTGCCTTTCAGTTGCATCTTTATCTTTCTTGACATAATAAAGCATAACACGTTGAAAACATTGTATATTTTCTTCCATCTTCAATATTAAAATGGCTGCACAAAAGTTCACCAATTTTGATAAGATTGTTTAATGCACACTGATATGACACCTGTCACAATACAATCTAATAAAATTGTTTCAAATAAAGTTAAAGACAACTAAGTACTACTAGAGTTATCATACGGAAAAAACTAAATGAACTTTTTGACCAACCCAATAGAAGCCAAGCCGTTCCAGACAATTGTCTCTAATTGTCTGTGATCCCTGCTTTTCTGGGTCTCAGCTTCTAGCAGGGGCTTTTGGCTATAGCAGTCTTCAAGCAACCTACCTCCCAGGATCCAAGCTAACAGAAGAAGCTACTTGGCAGGCAATTAGGTATGTCTATTCAGATGTCAGTACTTACCAACTGAAACCCTGCAAAAGTAGCTGGGAGGCATAGGGCAGAGGAAGATCCACCACGTTCCTAGAAGCTTAGGTTTGACATACTCAGAGCAATGTTCACGATCTTCCCACCATTCAGTGACACTAGCTGCTAAAAATTAACTAGGTAATTAACTTGGTTTTCTCTCCAGGGATGGATTTCTGGTCTTAAGATAAGGTAATCACACTCAATAAAGCTAATCAGATCTCCAATCTTCCTATAACAAAATGTGTTTCACAACTCTCACCAAGACTGAAAGTGGAACAACCACTAGAAAGCTAGAGGGCTTGAAGTGATTGTCAGGGACAAGAATAATAAAGCCTTCTGGGGATGAGTCCTGGGGCATGCTACGAACACCTGTGGACTACTATGTACCACAACCAGCAAAGTCATCTCTACGAAAAGAGAGTGAAATTAATGAGCCGATCAGCTCCTTGCAACACACCAGTAGAAGGCACAGCTCCAGTGGGCTGGGGATAATTTTCTCACAATCACACTACAGCTTGCACATCCATGTGCTTTCCTGCCTTCAGAGTCGTCCATTGCTAAATTCCACCTTACCATCTTGCATGTGCTCACAATTTTCAGACAGCTTCTCCTTGGCAGCTGCCTTCAGAATGCTCATGTATACTCTTCAACCATCTGCTATTGCAAGGAGAGCCAGGGGACAGTGAAGAAGCAAGTGACAGCTGGAGCTGTCTAAGAGGAAAAGATAAGCCCCCACCTCTGCTGGGGAGCTGGGGGCTCTTGAGGATATCAAAGAGGGCTCTGGACTTCCTGCAGTACTTGGTATGCTATTATTTTGTATGTTAAAGGAAGGGGTGATCCCAACAAGCTCCCTCAGCTGCCAAAGGTATCAGGGGGTCCAGTCTCCTGGGTGTCCATGGAGCCGAGATGCACGTGCTTGGTAGCACTGAAGATACCAGGCTTAGGAGACCTGTGCAAGAGCACAATAGTGTCTCTGTTCTTCCAACACCTCCTACAACTGAATTTTACTGTTTTCTGAGCCCCTCAATAATGAACAATCATACTACTTATTGCACAGGGGGCTGCATACACCATGTCTAAGCACTTTAGCAGGCAATACTTCATTAGATCCTCCCTACGTTTTTATCTTTGACAATAAATGAAGAGACTGAGGCTGGGAAAGATGAAATGACTTGACTAAGGTCACTCTGCTTGATAGAGGATACCAGGGGAAGCACCTCGGCTATAAAAATTTCAATGAAGAAAAAAGAGGCGAGTATAATGGACCATTCAGAAATAATGTTGTCTTTTATACAGGCCCTCTATTATGCCTGTTTGTTTGTAGTTACATTACTATCTCAAGGGAGGCTTCTGTTCTTAACATGGCAAGACCCAGAAAACCAAGATTCATAACCAAATTATTCTGCATCTTATAGACATGGTAGACATGATCACACACCTTTCTTTACGGCACTATGTGTAGAATTACCATACAGTTCTAAAGTTAAGTAAAAACAACAACAACAAAAAAAACACTCCAGAAACTGCATGCATGCATGCAATACAAGACCATTTATAGCAAACCTGCATGAGTCTGAAAAACAAAATATGGAATGGACTTCAAGGAAATGGAGCTAATGGATGTGGAACTGAAGTTACTGGAGAAGCAGAAGTGGAAATGAGGAGTTTCAGTGCACTGAGGAGCCACTTCCAGGTGAAAGGAGTTGCATCTGGTGGAGGACTGCACCTTGCCAAGGGCAATGCCATATGCAGAAACTAGGAGTCCTGTTGAATAAGGGTCAGAAAAGGAGAAGGCTAACTCAATCAAGCCACCAATCCCCCACTGAGGGCCAACTACATGGGAGTCATGGTGGGGAGTCCAAAACCAATTACAAAATGTGCTCTCTGTCTTCAAGGCACTAAAAGCCCAAATGAAAATAAAGAGCATGTCACCTTGCAAAAATAACTGATAAGAAAGGGCAATCTGAACGTAGGGCCAAGTTCTCAATCTTGGTCATCCCATCAAATGCCCTGTATCTCAATGCAGGGTTGATTCCCACTCCGTGACTCTCATCGAGATACTACCTCCCCTCTGGCCTCTAGTTCCTCATGTACACAATGGTGGGGTTTGGACCATATGACCTGTAAGACTATGGATGTGGCAGCCCTGAAGCAGCTCTGTGCATTAGTGTGGTGAGAGAACTGCCTGGAAACAGTAAACCACAATTGTCCCCAAATATACATAGACCCCAAACACTCCTGGTCTCTGCTTGGCCCTCTGAGCTATTTCCCAGCTTCCTTGAAACAGCTGTCTCCTTCCCCTTTAAGGCTTTAATCAGGGGATGAAAGAAGACTTCTTAGAGGTAAAGACATCTTCCCATTACCCCAGATTGCACCATGTGACCTACAATTGACTTTTTCAATTTTACACTTTGCCAGTTCAGTTCCACTCAGTTTAATTCAGTTCAATTGAATTTCACAGATTCTGAGTCGTCCTCTGCCAGGTGCTTGGAATTCAGGCAAGAATAAGGCAGGGTCTTGCCTTCAAGAGAGTCACAACCTACACGACTTTGCAGCCATGTAAGCAACACATTAAACATAGAACAGAAAGTCATACTTCCTATGGAGAAGTTTGGGGGATTATGTGATGGAAACACAGGAGAACAAGGCATCTATTTGTTTGGGGGAAAATAGAGGAAGCTTCATAGAACAGAATTTGAGATAAGCCTTGAGAAACAAGAAGTATTTCAAAGGATGAAGATGTAGGACAGGGTGGGAAGGGCATAAATGAAGGTTCTGTACAAGGGATATTAAAATACACCAGGAGAAACACAGCAGGGTCCAGTGTGGATGGAAATCAAAGTTATGAGTTTAAAAAAAAAACAGTTAAAATGTAAAGCTAGGCTGGGACTAGATCATAAAGAGCCTTGAAAGTCCTCCTATGATTGGTAAGTGTGAAAGATAACTATATGACTAGTACCATGTTTTAATATCATTGTTTTGGTGATTATGTGGACTTTGAAATAAAAGGGAGTAGTAGTGGAAGCAGAGGCACAAATAAATGATATTAAGAACTAAAAAGGGCACAATTATAGATGTAGCAAAGAATTTAAAAGTCAAATAATGATATGAGCAACTTTACACTCATAAATTTGGAAAATGTGATGAAATATCTAAGTTACTAGAAAAGTATAAATTTTAAAAGGGACTCAGTAATGGTTCTATATAATCATTAGCTTTTATTTTTTATTTATTTTTATTTATTTATTTTTTTAGAACAGGGAAGGGAGGGAGGAAGAGAGGGAGAGAAACATCAATGTGTGGCTGCCTCTTGCATGCCCCCTACTGGGGACCTGGCCCACAACCCAGACATGTGCCCTGACTGGGAGCTGAACCAGCAACCCTTTGATTCACAGGCTAGTGCTTAATCCACTGAGCCACATCAGCCAGGGCATAATCATTACATTTAAAGCATTCCATTAAAAAAATGCCAGACCCAAGGGGAAGAGGGTTTACAGGCTAGTACTACTAAACATTCAAAAAACAGATAATTCCAATATTATACAAATACTTTTAAAGAAAAGAAGAAAGGAATATTTCTCAACTTGTTTTATTATGAAACTCTCACCTTGGCACCAAAAATAGGCAGGGAAAATAGAAAAAGGTATATGTACTAGTCTACCTTGTGAACATAAATTAAAAATGTTAGCAACTGAAATTTAGCAAAGTATAAAAGTGAAAATATATTGTGACCAAGTTGGGTTAATTCCAAGAATTAAGTTTGCCTTAAAATTAAAAATTATCTGAGTGTAAAACACTGCATTGCTTTAGAGTATTAAAAGAGAATGAAAGTAAAAAGTGTGCTATATGATCATCTCAAGAGATACAGAAAATACATTTGATAAAAATCGACATCCATTCACAATAAAATTTATTAGCTAATTATAGCTGGTTATTTCTCTAACCTGATAAAATCTGTCCATACACAATAATTTGGAAGCATCATAACTCACTGGTGAAATAGTGTAAGTGTTCCATTTAAAATCAGGAACAAAAGAAGAATGGTCACTTTTACCACTTTGATTCAACATTGTACTCACAGGTCTTAACCAGCACAATAAGGTGAAACAATTGAAAAGTCATCACAAAGATCAGAAAGGAAGAAATAAAACTGTCAATTCTTGCAGATGATATTATAAACTACATAGAATAAAAGAATTTTATAAATTATTAGAATTCTATTACAAGAATCTAGCGAAGTTGCCAGATTCAAGATTCTAAAGTACACATAGTATTATTCTATTTCCCAGGCTATATGGGAGCCCCTGGAGGTTCATTTTATTCATTATAATTAATTTTCATGCATATGTTATACATACTCTTCTGTATATTCATTTCACCATAGACATTACAAAACAAACAACCACTTCCCTCCTTTCCCACTGGCCATCACCGTACCGTTGTCTGTGTCACCCCATAAATTCAATAAAAAATGAAAATAAATAAAATAAAAATTTGTAAAAAACAACCAAAAAGTATGGAGGCAGAAAGATCACTGCTGTGCTCCCCTGATAGTCCAGTCTGGAAAGAGGAGGGCTTCAAACAGGGCAGTGATGGTGAGGACAGCCACATGAGGGTTGTTGGAGGAAGCCCACTATTCAACTCCAGAGCTCAGAGGGGTGGTGAGACTAAAAGGAGTCTAAAAAGAGCCTAGAACAACTCCTCACCTTTCTGTCAATAAGGCCTCCCCTCTATGAGCAACTTTTGCCCCAGAGCCCCTTTCCTGACAGCCTGACTGCATCTCCTAACAGTGGACAGTGGAGCTGCTCTCTTTGTGCTCTCTGTCCCAACTGCGGAGCTCTCACCTCAGCTCCCTGCCTTGCTTCCTCTGAAAACACTGTGCCTGCGAGCACAACCCATCTTGGCCCTAGCCTTCAAATGACATAGCCAAGTGAATCAAGTAAACTAGTATTTTCTGGGTCTGACTGATGTAGCCTCTCTTCTTGGAATAACAGTTGAAAAGAACCTCATTATAACATAAGAACAAATCTCAATCTCTTAACTAATCTCCATCAAAGGCACAGTACTTGTCAAATTGCTGTCTATTGCTGATTTTGTCTGGGTTTTTTGATGAAGGGAATAGTGAAAGAGAGGATTTTTTCTGTCTCAAAAAGAACAATGAGCTTTGGCTGGTGTGGCTCAGTGGATTGAATGCTGGCCTGCAAAACAAGGGGCAGCCAGTTCGATTCCCAGTTAGGGCATATGCCTGGGTTGTGGGCCAGGTCCCCAGTAGGGGGCGCTCAGGAGGCAACCACACATTGATTTTTCTCTCCCTCTCCTTCTCTCTCCCTTCCCATTTCTAAAAATAAATAAATATATTTTTAAAAAGAACAATGATTCTACTACATCCTAAGCCCCAAGAATGTCCAGACAGCTGTCAGAATACTAAGACAAATATAGACTTGAGGGTTACTCCTTTGGTTCATTCAAGACCAGTGACTAGGCTCCTAGTTGCACCATACTTCAATTATCGGCCCTTGAGCCTTTCTGTACTATGTCTGCTCCCCTGCCATCTGGATCTCATCTATGAACTGAAAGAGGGGACAAGCCCAGGGG
Source organism: Micronycteris hirsuta (assembly GCA_004026765.1). Lineage (NCBI taxonomy): Eukaryota > Metazoa > Chordata > Mammalia > Chiroptera > Phyllostomidae > Micronycteris > Micronycteris hirsuta. Next base: position 24,587 of record PVJI01015869.1, read on the forward strand.
TATAACAAACCCTGCTATGAAGAAACATAGTACTCTCCATGGAATTCCTTGGTGGACCCCTAGGGGAAGAAGAAGGCAAGCTCTGAATTTCCTACCAAAATTTCAAGCAAAGCAACTCCAATTTGACCTGTTGGAAATATTGGACTTGGCATAATACTTCACAGAGGATTTATAAGAATCACTGGTAAAAGAATACAAAGCAAAACAAATAAACCAAAAATATGTGAAGACTGCTATATTAGAAGATCTCTGGTCATGAAAATGACAACTTATTCCTTGATCAGTTAAGTCCAAAAGCCTGGAACCATAACCAGAAATCCTGGCAGCAACTGAGAGGCAGACTTAAGTGTAAAAAGGGCCCATTCATACCCCCAGAATAATACAATAGCCACTTACTGAGTAAAGCACACACACACACACACACACACACACACACACACACACACACACACACACACACACACACACACACACACACACACACACACACACACACACACACACACACACGCTCAGCAAACACCAGGAAGGCAAAATAACTTCTTTGGGACAGGGTATGAGCAGGATTTGCAGAGCAGATGGCCCCAGCTTGAAAGCCAGCTTTACCACAATCAATAGACCATGTACTAAGGACACACATACAGGAGATTATGGAGGTGAGGAAAAGCTACCAAACAAGTACCTCAATCAGGGATATGCTAGCACCTACAAGTGAGAGGAATGGAGAAATGAAAGAATGGAGAGGAAGCAACAGAAGAAAAGAGGGAGAGAGGAAGGGGAATAGACAGGGACAGAGGGGAGAAGGGAGGATAACAGGCCAATAAGAAGAAGAGTGGGAGGCTCTGAGCAGCACTGACAGTAAACAGCACTAGGGATTTTTATCAGAAGACTAAACTCCAAAAGGTAGCTAACTCAGGGAAGGCAGACTACTGCATAGAAACTTGGCACTTCTAGGGCTCAGCTGAGGCCCCTCTGGGGGAGCCATGATATAAGCAACAGGGAAGGTATTTTTTTTCTTTTCAAAATCATGAATACCTGTAAACAATAGGGTTCATCCACTAGCCAGAAAAGGTGGAAAGTTTCCTAATAATTCCCACTTTCTTGCAAAGTAAAAGCTCAGACACCGAGCCTCGATGTAAGGATGTGACCTCTCATATGCTAAAAAGGAAATGGGCATTGCTAACTTTATATGTGAGCCACATTCCTTGGCCCAAGTGGAAGAAATGAATATACTACCATCCATCCTCTGCTCTTTTCCCACAATATCACAAGCCAAGAAAAGTAGTTGCTATGGCTTAGCATCTTCACAAGACATATAGAAAAGATCGAGCAAGAGGAGCAATCTATTTTTATATGGGATAGTTAGTGATATCAAATACCATAATCAATGATATTTAATGTATGTTATATTAGTATCAGTGGCATCTGAACCATTAATTTCCATTTATCATCCTTAGTTAAAAGGACCTCTTCAAGATTGCTCTTCTTAACAAACTAAGAGGGTTCTTCCCTAAGTTTGGCCCTTTCTTTCAGACCCCATGCCTTTCTGATTTAATGGCAAGAACTGGTTGACATCCATCTCCCTTAGTCCTGTCATAATAGCAGAGAACTAAAATAATTTGGATTTCTTAGATTGAAATTATTTTGTCCAATCGATATGTAATTTTCCTCTTAAGCTCTCTTGTAGGTATATTCCTAAACTCTGCTCATGCTAATGTCACATCAGCTTTTAAGTGGCTTTCAAGTAACTCGGTGCCAATTTTGGTAGAGGAGCAATCTTTGTAAGGTCGAGATGTTCTGAGTTTGTTCAGTCCTCAAACACAACTCATTCACCTTCAGACTGAACAAGCCCATCAAGATTGAGGAAAATTTGCTTCCTAACAATAAATGCACCAGCCTCAGAGACGCAACTCTAAACTCTGCCGAGAAGCTGGCATTAGAACCAAAGGCCATATCATCCTCAAAGCCATTTGGGCAAGAAGCCAATAGTTCACTATGCCTCCAGAGATTATTAATATTGTGGTTTGGTTAGAAATCAATAAATGTACATTTTAATCATCTTTGAAGCCAAAAGCTAGTGAACAGTCTGCTGCAAATACCTAAAAATGGGTGAGATTTATTTTACTGCTGTTCCAACGACATCATTCGTTTTGAAAACATTCTATTATCTGTGGTTTTTAATCCGACATGGTATCATATTTTAAGTGAGAAACTAATTTATAATTTTTTAAAAAGAATATTCAATGGAGATTGGGTATTACTTTGCCTTTCAAGAGAACTAAAAGAGCTGTTATATGAGGAGTACTTGAGGAATAAAAACAGAATGTGAGGAAATTTAAGATCTTCAGAATAAATATGAAATACTTCTGCAATGAAAAAGAAATGTATTCAGGGCCCAATATACTCCCTTTAAAACTGTAGTAAATGAGCCCTGCTTGGTGTGCTTCAGTGGATTGAGTGCCAGCCTGCAAACCAAAAGGTCACTGGTTGGACTCCCAGTCAGGGCATATGCCTGGGTTGTGGGCCAGTTCCCAGTAGGGGGCATGCAAGAGGCAGCCACACATTGATGTTTCTCTCCCTCTTTCTCTCTCCCTTCCCCTCTCTAACATAAATAAAATCATTTTTTTAAACTGTAGTAAATGAAATTAAATGCAGATTTTTAAAAATCAGTTTAATATCTCAGCAGACCACCAGATGTGCCTCCTGAAACAACTCTGTGACACAGAACAATTTCAGAAGATGAGGAGCAAATAGTACTATGGAAATACAAGTTAACTCTATAGACAAGGCTAAATCTTAAGAATTTCAAGTAGGTTTTATAAGTGGATTGTTCTGAGGACCGAGAAGGGCTTTTGAGAGAAATGCAAAGCAGAGCCCAAAGCATCTGTACGTTTCCAAGCCAGCCCAGTCTCCCAGGCATCTAACCTGAGCTGTCTTCAATCCTTGTAGTCCCCTGGGGGGACTCCCTGGGAGAATGCAGCCAGGGAATTATATAGGGCTGTGCTTTCTGAAGAAACTGAGCTATCTTGAACTTTCACTGAGTCAAGAGCTTAGGCTTGTGCCGTCTGCTTCCATATTTCACAACACAGAACCAAAGAGGAAAGAGGAGAACCTATATAGGCCATGGCCTTTGCTTAGGGCTAATGCCATAGTCAGAAGGGCTGACCCATCACAGACACAGCATGCCGTAACTACATCTGTGCATGATTCATGCTTTGATGCATAGATGGTTGCTTTTGTAAACTTTCCCAGAAATTCAAGTCATTGAAGTGGTGTTGATATATTCACCAAAACAAGTTTATTTAAAATAGAAATTCAAGTAATTCTGATAGACATCATCCAGATGTATAATGTTTTTGACTGTCCCTTTGAGAAATATGAGCATATTACAAAACCACATGCTCATGTCCACATTAAGCAACTATTTGTTTCTTTCTTAACAGTTGTCCGGATGGTAGTTATACCAGTGCCCAGACTGTGAGAGAATTTGGGTCAATGTGGAAGATTGGACTGGGAGAATGGCCCCATGGGAATATTTTAATCTCTTCTTCTATTTCCTTTTTGCCTCTCTTTCCCTCTTTCCTCTCTGCCTCACTAAACTCACCCCTCCTTCAAGGTCTAGCATCAGGATTCCCTCATTTATGAAGCAGTCATAACTCTTCTCAAATTTTCACAGCATTTATAATCCTTATCCCTATAGAGTATCTTATAGTTCCTCTTGTTTATGTATGTGCATCTTCTCCTTCCTACTGTTTTATAACATGGAAGTTATCATCATCAAAGAGCTTGCTGAGGCTCCAGCACATACTAATGCCATAGTAAAGTTGGGGAAAATAAAAATATGCTTACAGACAGAAGTTCTAATTTTAAAGTCCCTACACCATCATTTCCTAAGAACGTGACCCTGGAGAAGACATCTAACTTGTCTGTACCTTAATTTCATCATCTTCTAAATGGGAGTGATGATACCTGATGACAGAAGAGGAGTAGGAAGAAGAGGAGAGGTAGGAAGTGAAAAAGAAGTCCTTGTCAGCACCATATTGTAGAAGTATGGACTTGGAGTCAGATAAACCTGAGCTCTATCATCATTAACCTACTGAGTCACCAAATATTCAATACAAGTTACTTAGACCCTCAGAGTCTGTTTCCTCATCTGTGAAATTAAAATAAAGTACCTACACTGATGCCTTGTTAGTTAAGGAATGAAAGGACCTAGTCAAGGGCCTGGCACATAACAACACCTCCAACAAATGACAAGTATTATTATTACACTCGTGATCATCTGATGATTATGAGACATACTTGATCCCTGACCACAAGGGTTCCCCAAATCAGCAAAGGAAATGAAACACATAGAGCAGCATCTTCTTTCCAATGTGCAGCAGTATGTGTGGAGTGCCACGTGGGCAGTACAGATGGGAGAGCCCTGGAAGATAAAAAGGAAGGGTGAGTTCACAGGAAGCAGCAGCAACGTGGGAAGAGCCCACCAATGTGAAAAGAGTTCAGCAATGCAGGAAAGGTCTAGCAACATGAAAAGGCTCTATGCTTAGTAAGGCTCCGTTCCCTTGCCATTCCTACGCAGCCTAATTGTGCACTCCATGCCAACCACTTTCCCACAATAACACCCAAACTCAGGAGTTCTAACAATGTCCTTAGAGGTAATGGGAAATCAGACATGACTTTCAATCAGTGGGGTGACATGGTGAGAGCTGCACTTTAATAAAAATAATCTGAGAATGCCCTGCAGAATACATTTAAGAAGCCAAATAATTCAGAATATACAAAAGGTAGAAACAACCCAAATGTCTATCAATTGATAAAAGGATAAACAAATATGGTCTATCCATACAATGGAATAGTATTCAGCCACAAAAAAAGAATAAACTACTACAACATCAAAGAACCCTGAAAGCATAATGAACCTTGAAAACATTATGCTAATAGAAAGAAGCTAGTCACAGATGTCCACTTACTCTGCAGTTCCATTTATATGAAATGTCCAGAATAGGGAAATCCAAACAGACAGAAAGTAGATTCATTGTTGGTTAGGGCTGGAGAAAAGAGGCACAGGGGATAGTGGTGTGGTATCTGAGGGGTTTGGCGTTTCATTTTGAAGTGACAAAAATGTTCTTAAATGGACTACAGGTAACTTGTATGATGTGTGAATTGTATCTCAATAAAGCTATTTTTTTATTGTTCAATTACAGTTGTCCCAATTTTCCCCCGCTGCTCTCCCCTGCCCCCCCACTCCCACCCTCTGCTCCCACAGTCAGTCCCCACCTTGTTGTCCATTACATGTTCCTTTATGCATGTTCCTTGACTAGACCCTTCCCCTTCTTTCCCATGTTATTCTTCCACCCCTCCTCTCTAGTCAAGAGAGCTATTTTAAATAAAGGCCAGTCAGGAGCCAATGTGGCAGTCCAGGTGTGAAGTGCTACAGGCCTGAGACTGGGAATCAAGGACAGACAAGAGTGACATGGGAGAGCAAGAAGTGAGAAAACATTCTCAGACCCAGATTCAGATGAAGATGGAGATTATGACTACTTTGAAAGGCAGGGTGACTGTGGCCTCAAGAACCTAGGGCAGAGATGGAAGTGGGGCAGCATGGTCAAGACCATAGACTTTATTATCACCCAGCCTGGGCTTTAGATCTGCTTCAGCCACTCAATTGCTCTTTGACTTTGATCAAGTCATAAACGTCTTTGAGCCCAATTGTCAAAATTGTGCAAAGTAGGGAAAATGATAGTATCTGCCTCATAGAGTTGTTGGTAGGAGTCAATGATAAAAATGGATTCATGTCAGGTGAATTGCCCAACACGCAGAAGGTCCTCAATAATTATTAACCAGAATGATCATCATTATCATTACTCAGAAATACTTTTGACTGAATAGGGAGAACAATGGTGGGGTGGGAATTAAGTTCAAGAGGAGCAGTTTGTAGGGCTTGGTATTTGGTGAGTCTAAGGCTAGGTCTTTTTTAATTGATTCTTTTTTTAGTCAAAAATTGTAAAATCTACTGGGGTGACAGTGGTTAACAAATTATACAGGGTTCAGGTGCAGAATTCCACAGCCCATCATCTGTGCACTATATTGTATGCTCACCACCCCAAGTCAAGTCTCCTTACATCATTACCACTAGGAGACATTAGCTAATATGACTTCACTTCTCAAAATACCTCTTAAGCTGTGTTTCCAAAAAGAACAGTGAAACTCAACAGGCACTCTATCAGTAAGGAATACCCTCTGAGAAATGCGGTCTTTGGCACACTCACGGGACCTTGGGCAACACTGGACTGCTCTACCCTAACTTGGGCTTAGCCATTTCCTGCCTGCCTGACAAAAGGAGAATACATACCCCAATGCAGTCATAAACATACCAAGTCACATTCCTTGATATAGGACCAGGATTGTGTAAGTCAGAGGTCAGCAAACTATGGCTCATAAACCAAATCTAGTCTGCCACCTGTTTTGTAAATAAAGTTCTACTGGAATGCAGACCTGACCATGTGTTTCTGTACAGTCTGCGGCTTTTTTCATACTACAATGGCAAAAGTCAGTAATTGTAACAGAGACCATATGAACTTCAAAGCCTCACATATTTACTATCTGGCCCTTTATAAGATAAAGTTTGCCCAGTTGTGGTTTCAATTATATTGGACCCAATACTGTGTCTTGTGTGATTTTCCAGGTCCTTCAACATTTTTCCATTTTAAAATCTACTCTTCTTTATATATTTTACCAAAGCCATTATTAATATTAGCATTATTTTTCAGCAGGATTCCTTATCTGGCCAGCTCTCACCAGACTTAAACAGGTCTCAGGTACAAAAGGCACTGGACTCAGGGCTGCTGGGCACTTTAAAATATAAAATCTATTGATAACTTATTTATTCCTTAACCTGTGACCGCCATGACTGGGCATCCATAGATCATGAGGTGCTGCGTGCAGCAGAGACAGGGCAGTATGGGGAACAGACACTGGGCTGGGAGCCTGGAAGCATCCTTTCTAATCCCATTCTTTCCAATAACTTGCTGAATGGTTCGAGAGAAATTGTTTTTTATTTCTGGACTGCAGGGCCCTCTTCTTAACCTGAGACCTTTTATGTTCTCTCCCAGTCCCATGAATCAGGCTCCAAACTCTATACAATATAAACTACTATAGTCCAGCTTCATGACATCTGTCAAATAATGAGGCTCCAATAAGACAGGGCATATAAAGCAGTTAGCACAGTGTGGGGCACATAGCAAGCATTCAATAAACAGGTACAATTACTATCACCATAAATAAGTATTTGCTTTTTATTTGCTAAACACTTAAATTACATTATCATCCTTTTAGAATATGATAGAGCATATTATTTTACATTACAAGACTTTAGGATATATTGCGGGTTGAAGAAAAGATGACATAAGAATCTAAACTTATGTAAGAAATAGAATGTGATTATGTCCATTACAAAAGGGTTTTTTCCTTTACCAAATAATTCATCACAGGTTTCTCACAAAAAGAAAACTTCCTTTAAGCAAATTTGAGTTGTTGTATAACTATGTAGTTTTCATTCAATTCTTCAAGATCATTTCTACTGTGCAAAAAATATAGCATGCTTGGTACACATGCTTGGCACTGTTGACTTCTCTGGGCAAAAACAGGATTTCAGAAGTAATGTGAGTAATACTGCATGGGAATACTAATCTTAAATGTCTGTAAACTGGAGCTAAAGCAAACTTTGACCTCCATTGCAAGATCTCTAACCAAGCAGCCACCCTAAGAGGAACCCCTCCTGTGAGCATGTCAGCGCCTTCCAGCTTACAGAGCACATTCCATACACAGAGGTGACCTTAAGCTGCCTGGTAACTCCACATAGGCACTCAATATCGAGTGTCCTCACTTGTCAGACGACTCCACAGAGTCACAGAGAAGTTTGGTGACTTACCCAGGGCCATCCAGCTTGTCAGCCACAAAGGGGGTGGTTAAAGTCCAGTTCTACCTCTGTCTATGTCTTTAACATAAATTTGTCCAATTCCAATGTCATGAACTTCTAAAAGTCGGGCTTTGCTTTTAGAAGCGCAGAATTTTGTAATTTCCTGCTGATTGTGGTCGTATGGCCCTTGTACTTACAAACATTTAGGGTTGGATAGAGAAACAGCTTTCACAGATGGACTGGGAGCACAGGATAATCAATTTGGGCCTCCAAGATGTTTATCCTCATTACTGTTTCTGGCAGCTGAATTAAATATTTTAATGATTCATTTTATTGGGCTCAGACTCAGAGAATATGTTAGCAGAGATGGCAACTTCTAAGATCTAGTTAGGACTCTAAATAAAATGAAAACATGGGAAAGCTAGTACATAAACTTCAAACAGGACTTTCATATTCTTTATAAACAGATTTTAAACTCTTCATTGCCAAGTGTGAAGGAGCCAGGATTTGCTGATGCAAACATGTCCCTGAAGGACAAGGAGGAGACCAAGAAGACTAAGAAGAAACAGGTGGGGGGGGCAAGCTAGAGTTCCTGAGCAACCACTCTGTAAAATCACTCCTGCACCTGCTGAACAGATGATGAACTAAGCCTCAGGATATTTCCAGAAAGCTTCAGAAGCTTGTAAATTATCCTTTTGTGCAGAGGCCATGTTATTTTTCATTGTTATTCTACTTTTAATATGTATCAGACCCTGGGGATATAAAAGTGATTAAGACGCAGACCTACCCTTAAGGAGTACACAGTAGAGTGAGGAGGAGTGAGGTGTGGACAAGTAAACTGACAAGTACAAAGTATGATAAATAGAGGCATATGGTAGGCACTATTATAGCCTACACCTGGCCCCTTATAGTAATGCTTGTGGATGTTATTTTATCACATCTAAAATTACAGTTGGGGGGAGCATATTGTAATTTGTCCCTCTAAGATGACTTTACTTGAAACAAAAGCAACTGGTTGTCATGAATACATTACATACAAGACACATCTTAAAAAGCCAAGGCAACAAATAAACTAGGCTCCGCTGATGGAAAGAAATCAGAAAGCCTTAGTTCATCGATAAAATATGCTGATTGTAAAATATTTATCTTTCGCTGCTGAAAAGAATCCGGTTATGAAAGCTGGCCTCTCAGGCCATCTGCCATGGCTAAGTCTGAATCTCCAATGAATCTTCAGCAGAGTTTAAAACAAATATTTATAACCAGAAGATGCGGGCTGGAGCGAGGAAACTCTATTTGGAGGGTTACCTTGGAAGGGAGGACGGGAACTTTTCCGTGTGGTCCTCTGGGAGGGGCAAATGAATTGGAGGGACAGTTCAAAGGGATAGAGGTTAAGCAGAGGGCTTCCATGGCGCCTGGGGTGTTGGGAAGGAATGCACCTGGCAAACAGTGGCAAAACAACTGGGCCGCCAGGCCCAAGGTCATTGGTAGGGGGCGGGGTAAGAGGCAGGAGAGAGGCCCAGGGAAGCCCGGGGAGAGGAGAGGTGGTCACGTGGTCCCTAGGGAGCGAGGCCCCAAGGCAGCCAGGAGCGGACAGTGTCAGAGGAAGTGGCTACACGAAGATCGAATTCTTTCCTGCACCAGGGGCTGAACGTGGACAGAACACCTTAGAGCAAGTAAAGGTACTGGCGGCTAGGACGCGGCTGAAGGGTCTGCAGCTGGCCTGGGGGCAGCGGTTGGGGGAAGTGGGCCCCACAGAAAAGTGGGGACAAAGTCTTGGGAGTGAGCACTGGGAGACCAACTTGTGGCTTTTATACAGGCTTGAGTCTCAATTTCTTCTGAGACTGACCAACAGACCGAGACAAGTGCCATATCAGTTTCAGGGGACCAGCCGAAGCTACTGTCCCTTAAGAGTGCAAGAATCCTCAGCACCAGTCCAGGGCTCAAGGAGAGGCTGTGGTCATGGTGGATGAAGATCCCAACCTGGAGGAGACAGTTGGCACCCCTGAACAGGAGTTTGCACTCCAGGCAGACCTCAGATGTCTGCCCACCCCAGCGTCTCTGTGTACCCCAGAAGTTCAACTCACTCCAGTACCTTGGCCCAACCAGTTGGCTTGGCCAGCCCAAGTAGGTCAGCGCACCCCAGTAGCTCAGGACTCAAGTACTTCACAGTGATCAAGGTGAGCAAGCGCCGTTGGGCGGTGGTCCTGTTACTTAGCTGCTACTCAATGTGCAATGCCTTTCAGTGGATCCAGTATGGTTCCATCAGTAACGTCTTCATGAACTTTTATGAGGTCAGTCCCTTTGCCATCGACTGGCTGTCCATGTGCTACATGCTACTACTACTGCTATCTTTCTACTACTGCCGGTGGCCTGGCTGCTGGAAAAATTCGGACTGCGCACCATTGCCCTTGCTGGTTCCACTCTCAACTGCTTGGGGGCCTGGGTGAAGCTGGGCAGCCTGCAGCCACATCTCTTTGCAGTCACCATACTGGGCCAGATCATCTGCTCTGTGGCCCAGGTCTTCATCCTGGGCATGCCCTCCTGCATAGCTTCAGTCTGGTTTGGACCTAATGAGTTTTCAAAGGCCTGCTCCATAGCTGTCTTTGACAATCAGCTTGGAATTGCAATTGGGTTCTTTGTCCCTCCTATTTTGGTACCCAATATTGAAGACAAGGACAAACTTGCCTACCACATCCGCCTCATATTCTGCCTAATAGGAGATTTTGCCACTCTTCCTTTTATCCTTGTTGTCATCATATTCAAGGAGAAGCCTAAATATCCCCCCAGCAGGGCCCAATCCCTGAGCTATGCCTTGGCATCTCCTGATGCTTCATACTTAAGTTCCATCACCTGGCTCTTCAAAAACCTCAACTTCGTACTGCTTGTCATCACCTATGGTCTGAATACTGGGGCTTTTTATGCCTTGTCCACTCTGCTCAATGGATGGTGATCTTGCACTATCTGGGAGAAGTGAATGCTGGAAGAATTGGCCTGACCATCATCATTGCAGGAATGCTTGGGGCTGTGATCTCAGGCATCTGGCTGGATAGGTCCAAAACCTACAAGGAGACAGTCCTGGTTGTCTAAATCATGACTCTGGTGGGCATGGCGGTGTACACAATGACCTTGAACCTGGGACATTTGTGGGTAGTGTTCTTCACCGCTGGCACCATGGGCTTCTTTATGACTGGCTATCTCCTGCTGGGATTTGAGTTTGCTGTGGAGCTGACATACCCAGAATCAGAAGGCATGTCATCTGGCCTCCTCAATGTGTCTGCCCAGGTATTTGGGATCATCTTCACCATCTCCCAGGGCCAGATTATCAGCAGCTATGGAACCATGCATGGGAACATCTTTCTATGTGTCTTCCTCACCCTTGGGACAACCCTCACTGCATTCATCAAGGCAGATCTCCAGAGGCAGAGAGCAAACAAAGAAAATCCTGAGAATAAACTCCAGGAGGAGGATGAGAGCAATACCAGCAAAGCACCCACCACTGTGTCTGAGGAGCATCTCTAAGAGAAAAAGGTAGTTGCAACTCAGAACAAGGAGAACCCACCACCACCACCTTTTCAGTCGGCACAGCTCTTGCTGCCAGCACAAAGGTCTTTGCAGAGGCAGCTTTGGCAAGGAACTGGCTGGAATGTTTGTAGCTTGGACAGCAGTGCCCATGCCTTCTGGAACCCACTCAAGAGCTTGCATGGTCTGGTTGGAGGAAATCACACCTTTCACGAAATGCAGATTCCACTCCCACCCCATCCCCTTTTAAGTTCTGGGAGCTGGTGTTCGGAGAGGCTGGTGAGTAGTGGAGTCAGTCCTGGCTTGGTGCCTTGCCTTTTCTCCTCACCTCTGTCCCTCATGGAGAAAGCCTGCCAAATTATCACAGAAAGAAAGCTTATTCAGGATATTAACTTTTTCTAGTGTCTTAAGACCCCTAGAAGTCCAAATTCTAAGTAGCAGCAGCTGCTCTGGATGAGAGTCATTCTTGAGTCATCAGACTGACTGCTAAAATCCTATAGGAGAGAAAGCTCCACTGGATCAAACCCAAGGGCACTCTGGGCCTAAGTTTTCCTGCCCTAATGTTGGGATCTGTCTCCCAATCCACTTTCCTAGGAGCTGTTCAAACCAAACATCAATAAGCTTGAGAAAAACTTAGTTGTGGCCATGAAGGAGAAACTGATTTGGGAGAGGTAACCACCCAGGTGTGTGAGGGAGCTGGAGGCTACCATCTGAGTGTGTTTGTGGACACCTGTATTTGGGAATTGTGGTAGCTCTATTTGAATGGGAAGGTTCTTCTCTACAAAAGAAGTCCTTGCCCAGAGATGCTGTGTGTCTTGCAGTCACTTCTGGTTCCTTCATCTGGACACTGCCTTGAGAAACTAAGGGCTTGTTTTCTCTGGAGAGAGGGCAATACCAGCCAACTTTGTGATCTTTACTGAAAACAAACCTTGATTCATCCCACCCTGAGAAACCCAAAGCTGCTTCTGAGATGACAGGGAAGGAGCAGAAGGAAAGGTGGCCCCTGAAGTGGGAATTGAATCTGCTTGAATTAAGTATATCCCTCTTCTAGTGGGGACAGTATTTGCACACACACCCCTCCAATAATAACCTTTTTTAAAATGTTCTAAATTTAAAGGGAATGCCTTTAAACCAACCCAAGCTCACCTCCTCTTCTGCCTACCCTGCTGTCTGACTCCACTCATAGGCCTAGGCAGCATCTCCTGAAAATAAGGCATTTTGGTCATTTCTCTTGTACATTGAGCAGCTGCAAGCATTACCACTGTGCCGTTTTGCTGTGGCTACTGCCCTAGATTCAGCATAAGGAGAAGCCTGCACTGGCAACATCGCTGTGGTGCTTGGGCCACTGCCAGAGGAGCCAGGTGTATGTTTGTGTGTTTGTGTGTACAGATACTCTGTACTTAATAAAAGAAGTTCACTTTAGGCGAGGGAGTGAGTTAGGGGTGGAAGAGAGATGGAGAGAAAGTGTGCTTTACTTTTTTGACAGGGAGACAGGCGCTTACTCTTCAGCCCTTTAAAATACAGGGTCTGGCAGATGTAACTGCCTGCTTGAGTGTGGTTGGTAGGGTAATAATATGGTTGTAATAATTTATTGTTTTAATTTGAACATTTCAGCTAAAATTTCATATGGTGTGCTTGAATGTGATGTTGTGTTACAGAATTACATGCTTATGATTCTGTACTAAAAGATTTTGTAATAAATAGGGGCTTTACTTTTGCCAGACCCTTTACATTAAAATGTTTACCAAATCCATTGCTTTACCTTAAAAACATAACTTGTATTTTCTGTTTGTAAATCACATGTTTTAAGGCAATAAAAGATTGTACAAAAATATATTTATATAACTAACTGAAGGATGAAAGATGGAGGGAAGGAGGAGACAGAAAAGAGAGGGAAGGAGATGCAACAGGGATGATTTTCTGCCTTTGGTATCACCCCTCCTCTTCTGGGGGTTCTACTTCATTCATAAGCAGACAGAAGCCTCTCAAAATCTAAAATGCCATAGGGACACTGAGTAGAAGAAGAGGGAGAAAGAGGAGGAGGAGGACAGTGATGAGAAGGAAGTGGAGAAGGAGAGGCAGCAGCGGCAATAGCTATCCTTTTATTGAATACCTAGTATCATCTCATTTAATTAATGGAAATGCTGTGTTGAAGTGGTAAGCATCAGAGAATGTGGATTCTGTAAGTCTTGGCTGTGCCTCTTCTTATCTGGACACTCTGGGCTTCAGTATTCTCATCTATAAAATTAAATAACAATTCCTATCCTAACCATCTAGAAGACTCTGTAGACCAAATGAGGTGAAAGAAGTGAATCAACTGGTAAACTCTAAAATACTGTACAAATGTCACTGATACTATTTACTTTTTATTTTTATTGTATTTATTGGAGTTACATTGGTTAATAAAATTATATAGGTTTCAAGTGTACCATTCTATAATCTTCTGATTTTTAAATAATTTTATTTCCATCCTGGCGAGTGTGGCTCAGTTGGTTGGAGCATCATCTCATAAACTGAAAGGTGCTGGGTTTGATTCCTTGTCAGGGAACACACCTAGATTGTGGGTTCCATCCCTGATTGAGGCACTTCCTGGAGGCAACCAATTGATCTTTCTCTCACATCGATGTTTCCCTCTCTCTTTCTCTCTCTCTCTCTCTCCTTCCTCTCTTCCCCTTTCCTCCCTCCCTGCCCGCTTCCTTCCTTCCTCTCTCTCTGGAATCAATACATTTAAAAATTAATTAAAAAATAATTTTATTTCCCACTATGCAATACTCTTTGACTTTGACATAAAATAATGTACCTTCTCAAGTCCCTTGTGAGTTATAGGTCTAAGGAAGGAACAGTTTTGTTGTTTTCACATCAAATAAGGCACATAAAACTATATATGAAAAATCATTCTGAAAGTCAAAAGTCACAAAGCCAGAGAGTTCTGGTCACTGGACGTTCTAAACTATGGACAGACCAACTGGTAAATACTCTAGTCTGGTTTCCGTGCCTAGGTGACATACAAGAGTGTTGCATCTCACTGAGTGAGGGTCGGGGGCACAGAGGAAAGGCATGAGATAGATTCAGCTTTAAGAGCATGCCAATTCAAAGCATGGTCAACATTTTGCTTTATCATTTTCCTGTTCTTACAAGTCATACAAACTCATGATAGAAAAAAAAAAGTCAGTATATGCATGTAAGAAAATAGAATCCACAAAAAATCCTAACTGTACTACCTACATATAAACATGGTTAATACCTTTAGTGTGTATTTTCAGATCTCATTCTATGCATACAAATGTGGATTTTAAGCCTAAAATGATATTGAACATTTAATTACAAAATAAGCGAGTTTTATAAAAAGAACAATATTAGATAATCAATACCAAAAAAAAGCAATTGTTCAATATGGTATTCTCTAGTTTTTAATCTCTTGATGGCTATCAAAACCAGGTCCTGTGGTGGAGAGGGAGGAAGATGGCGGCGAGTTAGGAGGAACAGAGTTTACGTCCTCCTACCCACTGGTTGATTTTCTGAGGAACGGGGTGAAAACGCAGCAGTATTCCAACACATATGATGATTGATGCCCAAGATTACAGGGGAATTTGAACATTCACACGGTAAGCAGAGAGCATCGGAAGGAAAGGGTCCCCATCAGGACAAGCCCGGGGAGCGGGGTGGGGCTTCGGTCCCAGACCCGGCAGCCACCCGGATCGGACGCAAGATTCTTGGGGAGGGAGCCAGATTAGGATTTGAGAGTAGTCAGATGCTTGTTTTGGCTGGAGAGCGTAAATAGGTAGAATTTTTTCAGAGAGTAAAAACAGTGGCGCTACGTGGCTGTTTGGAGAGGCCCCGC